>PVIJ01007384.1:0-83047 GCA_004024925.1 Scalopus aquaticus | reverse complement strand
AGAGAAAAATATCGAATGGTTTCACTTATAACAGGACTATAAGGAAACCAAATAGGAGAGAGACAATCAGTGGGGGGTGGGGGGAGGCGGGGGGGGGAGGCGGAGGGAGGGAAGGAAAAGCTCACAAAATGGAATAGAAAAGAACACAAGGGACCATGGAGATGGATCACGGGTGAATTGGTGGTGGGCTATCCAAGGGGAATACAAAATGTAAAAGACATAAATAACAATAAAAATATATATTAAAAAAAAAAGAAGATGGTTTCAATTATTTCATCTCTGAAAAAACACAGCTCATGGAAAATATTAAAACATAATCAACTGGAAACAGAAAGTCCAACAAAATGTTATCTCTGCCTTTCAGTTGTGAAGATTGAGAATAATGGAATCTCATCTTTTTAAAAGTAAATTCTTTACTGATGATTTAAGTTAGAAAGTAAGTTAATTTGACCAAAACCAAGTTTCCCCTCCTAAGAATTTTAATAAAATAATGTTGGTGCTTTGTTTTTATAACATAAATTTTGTGTTGTTGATACAATAGGAAAAGTCTCCACGTTTGGCTATTCAAGTCCGAGACGGAAAACGGCACATTTAGAAGAGAGGTTAGCTGTTCCCTTCAGGCTGGAGGCCCTGGTTACCGCCCAAAGATGAAGATGAAGTTCTCCATAAGGAACCAGACAGGGATGGTTATGCACCTACTGGCTTCCAGGCAGAATTCATCTGCGTCCTTTATCTAAGAAAAACGTTCACAGTGTAAGTAGAAACATGACCCACGGGTGCAAGCCACTGTAAATCTCATTTAATTATAATATTAATTTCACTGAAAGTATATCAATCCTTAGGCTAAGTGAAATAAGCCAATCACAAAAAGACAAAGACTGCACAGTCAAATTCATACAGACAGAAAACAGAACAGTGACTGCTTGTCAGGGGCTGGAGTGAAGGGAAAACAAGGGGTTGTTATTTAATGGTAGTGAGTCTGTTCCACAAGACAAAGAGTTCTGGGAATTGGTTGCACAACATCGTGAATGTGCTGAACTGTACAATGAAAAGTGGTTAAGATGGTAAACTTTGTTATTTTACAATTAAATTAAATAAAAATAAAATAAAAAATAAAATTACACTTTTTTAAAATAAAAAGTGTATTGTGACCAAAAAATCCTATTAGTCCCTTATGCTTAAGATAGAGTCAAGAATACCCAAAGTCAAAAACACATCTAAGGAACACACAGAAGACACGGGCATTCCTCTGAACAGGACTGGCGGCGAGACAACCAGCAAGCACTTTGCTTGCACCTGAAAAGTCAGACGGGGTTCTCTCCAGGTTGTTTTTTGTTTCAAAAAGAATGTTTTTGGCTGCACTGTAATTACTGTGCCATATCAAGCCCTAGTGTTTTCAGAATCTCTTCACATAACAACCGCTGACTCATGCACCAGTCATCAAGCATCACTGCGAGCTCTCCATTCCCAGCACTGTTCCCAGCTCTTTGGGATGAGATGTGTGCCAGTCTAGTCTGTCATCAAGAAAACGTGCCACAGGATACTGGCCACCTCTGAAAACAGAAAAATATCCTCCAAACGGGTCACCCAGAGGCCTTCCAGTTTTGGGTGAGTGACACTCATCAGTGAGAAGAAAAGACTGCAAAACTTATTTACCCAGTGACATTTCCCCATGAAAAAGGGGATGAGAGAACTTCTTGGTACCCAGGTTTTTCTGCTGCAATATCACATAGGGCAGAGCACAAAAGGGACAAAGGCCTAAGAAAAGCAGGAATAAAAGACTCAGGGTTAGCAAGAAAATAACCAGCAGAGCCAAACACGCGGGTTAAGGTGTACACAGCACAAAGAGGCCCCAGGTCCACAGGTCACCAGGAGGGGTGTGGGCTCGCCATACAACTACCAGTCTCTCTAACGGTTGTTCTAAATGAAACTTGCTTTTTATGTGGTTTCAAAGCCAGTGCTGTATGTGGACTAGGTGGACACAGACACAGATGAGGCTGATGTCCTATGCAGCCTACACAACTGGTGACTAAATGTTCCACAAAGTCATCATGATGCCACATAAATTACAGGGGCCTGACAAAAGGGAATGATTAAAAATCAACAAATAATCCACAAAAACCCCAATTCAAGAAAGAAAATGAAACGTGTAAACACACATTCAGGGTTCACTGGGCATAGTGGGTCTCAAGCGACAGCCACTTCTCCTAGTCAGACTTCCGATCAGCAAATAACACAACTGAACTTAAATATTCACAAGCAGACAAACTGCCGAGTTACTATAGTAACCGTTTTTCTAGGATGATGAAAAGAATGAGGTGTTCTGGATATTCTATTTCCATCAAACAGTATTGCCACTTACACTATAAAATATTGTAAATATTTCAATATCCCAAAACACACTAAAAATAATTCAATCTTTCCTTGTTGATTCTAGACATAGTCCAGGAATATAAATATGAGTATCAATTTTCATTGCCTAGTCTATATAGGTGTTAAAAATTCCTTGACTGACAGTATTGAACGACAGAATTGATTGCCACATATTAAAAGTAAATGAACTCAAATCCAATATGATATCCTGGATAAGATACTGAACCAAAAAAAAGGGTATTAGCAGGAAAACTGGTTAAATCCAAATAAGTCTGTAGTTCAGCTAACAGCACTGTACAGTCAGTTCTGCAATCATGTTTTCCAACGCAAATTTGTTCCAATGAATTGATATATTAGGGGCAACAAGAGCAGGACAAAGGATGCATCTGCTGAAGCACAATTTCATCCACAAAAAAGCAACCGGGGAACAGAAAAATGCATCAGCTGAACCGAGTCAGCACCCACGGATGGACATATACTCCCCGAGCGAGCTCAGTCTGGAGTCAGGGGGGAGGCCCTACTGCCTGCTCTCCCCCCCCACAGGCCCAAGCTGCAATTCCTCTAACATGCATTCCAGAAGCAAAGCTGTTTTTGTGGAAAACTGAACGGTTCTCCACTTTTTGCATTCAGTCACTCAATCATTCTCACAACACTATGAAGTAAGAGTCACAATCATTCCTATTTCAAGGGTGAAAAGACTGAGGTACAGTTGAGAAACTTACCCAAGATCACCAATGCAGACAACTTGGCTCTAGAGTCGGTGCTTTTACCCTTAAGCTTTACTATCCCAACAGACAACTGTTCAAAACACCACCTTATACACAGATTGCATTCATCATTCTGGAAAGGTCTTATAACAGAAAAAGAGGCATAAAGGAAAAAATCTAAATAATCTTTCCAAAAATGTGTTACAGGCATCAAAAAGTTGAAACATTTCTCTCTTTCATTTAAAAAAAAAATCTCTATTAGCAAAACTTACGATAGCTAATAAAGATGGTAAAAATTGTTAGCAATGGGCTTTATTCATCCCAAAACCCCCTATCTCCAGTGCCAGGCACACAGAGAGGACTGAACAAATGGGTAAGCGAAGGAAGGGATTCTCATTCCAACAAATCACACACTGTGTGTCTGTTCATCTGACCTAACAGTTCTAAGTGACTTGAAACTGAATACCACATATTCAAAGGCATTTCCCAAAACAAGAATAATTCCTATTAATATATCTTATTGATCTGTATGTCCCTTAGACTAAACTTTATACAGGGTAAAAGAGTGCAGGTTTTTGCTACGGGCTAAAGTAGCAACTGAGTCCTGAGACCAAGGGAACCCTAGCGAAGCACTAAAATGGGCACCTCCTGCATTTAACAGGTGAGAGCAGATTTTGCTTCTATCCTCAGGACATCCTTCAATCTCTGTAAGAGGGCCCAAGAGGGACCTAACTTACCCATTAGCGGATATTTCTGGAGAGCCGAGGGGAGACAAAGGCAAGAAAGAGATGCTCTGTGCATTTAAGAGTTAGCTTTGGGTTTAAGACTGGGTGTTTGTTAAAGAAAGCAGAAAGGGGGCCTCCCTGGTCGCGCAGGGAGTTAAGTCTCAGCACCATGAAGCTATCGCAGCCACTGCAGCACGAGTTCGATCCCTGGCCAGGGAGCTTCCCACATGGCGCGGCAGACCTCTCCTGTGCCCCTGCTGCTCCCCTCAGCATGTATTTCAGTGGATCCACCTGTTCTGCTCCCCTCTCTGTCTCTGGTGAATCCTCTTACCCCCTAACACTCTGGCCTAAACCCCAGTTCCTGTATGCATAAATAAATAAATCTTAAAAAAAAAGTATAAAAAAAAAAGAAATAACTGACAAGGGTATGCCATAAAAATTGTTACCCTACAAGGAAGGAACGACAAAGAATTATGAGACTACAGGGAAGGGAGAGCTCGTGGAACACCACTGGAAAACCAATACAGAAATTCCAGGTTAAAATTAGACAGACATCCGAGCAAGCATAAGACAACACTAACTGCATTCAAATCTGTGGGGAAACCACAGGAAATACCTAAGAGACAACAGCCCTTTTCTCAATACTAACAGTTTACAGTAGGAAAAATCATTTTCATTCAGGTTAGATCCATTTTGCAAACAAGCAGAAAATGAAAAATAAATCATGGTCGATCAAATTTGGAGGCTTTCAAAAAAAAAAAAAAAAAAGGAAAGCTCTTGGTCATTAGGTCAAGGTGACCCTGTTATGCAAGACTTTCTGGGTAAGGATCACTTAAGAATAAGTTAGAAGTAATTACATAATCAAAAAAAATCACAAAGATTACATTTTTTAATTAAGGTGTCCAGCATAAGACAAAAAACACATGTTATTCAGAAACACCGCAAAATTCTGGTAACCAGGTCACGTACCAAGCTTCAGGCAGCAAAACAGAATACTCATGTGGAGAAGTGGTCTCTGGGAAGTTGGAGAGAATCGCAAGGCGATGAGGAAGCAGGTCAGCTCCATGGTAAGTGAACAGAATTTCTAGGGCCTGGACGTTACTTTCCTGCATAAAAGGCAAGGGGGCAGTTTCTAATGTGAACCTTAGAAATCAAGCAATGACTGCAAAACTACATTTAAAAACCAAAACTTCACTTGCTTATAAAGTGCTTTGAAATACTCCTGATTTGTACTAGTCTGGATCACATTTCTCAATTTAATGCTATAAAAATTATCTATTTTTAAAACCTGGAATGATGAAAAATATTTAAAACAGGATCCTATTTTCTCCACATTTACTAATACTATAACAAAAAAGGAAATGATGGTATAGGCAGGTGATAATATTAACTTCACGGCTCAAAGATTTAGAAAGCGTTAATAACCATAACAATTTTATTTACAGGAAAGAAATTACCTGAGCATAAGTTCTTGCTGAGAGAACAATATTTTGATTTCTGAACTTCTTAAAGTATTCAGCGTCATATCTCTGTTGAGATGAATGAGGCACTCCTAGGATTTCCTGAGGGGAAACAATGATTTAATGAAAAGGCTTTTAAATATGGGTGAAAAGAAAATATTAGAAGCCTTTACAGCTCTGCCTACCTACATAAATAAGGCCTGAATTAATTAAACCATCAACTGTTAACCAAAGCACTACATCTGCATTCTTGCCATGATTTTGAAAAGGCTCCATTTTAAATGCTGCTAATTCTTTTAAATCCAGAAGTAAATGAAACAGGCAGTAAAAATTACAGGAGGGCAACCACCATCCACAACACCTGGAAAAAGCGAATAAGCGCGTAAGGGGCACTGTCTCTTGTCTCTAGCGGGGCTCCCTGCTGTTGGGGCAGATCCTACAAAATGCACAGGAGCCACCCCCATCTTCAACAGGTATTTACTGAGCATCTACTATGTGTTAGAGGCACCGTGACAGGCAAAGGTAAAACAATGAGCAGTGAGGACAGATCCTCTGCTCCCCAAGAGCTTAAAATCTAGTAGAGAAAACAAACGAAAGGAACAGGCAAAGGGAAATGGAGAAAGGGTGTACAACTAGTTCCCGGAAGATGGGGCAGCTTCCCAGAGTGACTCAGAAGCTCAAACATCACACTAAAATAGAAGTCAGACACAGCAACTGCTGGTGCGGGCCCCCTCATCTGTTGTGTGTGATGCTGACCCCCACAACCCTCCGCAGAGCAAATTACCAGACGTGTCTGAGGCTGAATTCATCTACTGGAGTAGGAGAGCGGGAGGATGAGGATGGCTGGGGCAGGTGAGAGGGAGGGTGGAGGCTGAAAGGCTCACGGCAAACAGGCAGAGCCAGGACTGCGGCACTGCTCACAGGAGCTGCCCGGCGGGCGCAGGGCCCACCGGTCAGGAGCTGTGGGGTGAGACATGAGCCCATATCTAGACTGAAACGAAAATGGTTTGGAGGGAGGCTAAGGCGAGTGAAGGGAGTCGTGAGGAGCAACACTTCAGCGATTAGCAAGGAAGCGGGACGTGCGTCCGGAAAGGAGGCGGACGAGCACCAGAAGAGGGAGGGGAGGACAAGCCGATGCGTGTCCCAGGAGCCGGAGGAAGGGCCACCTCAGGGATGTCAGGTCCTGTGACTCCTCACGCCACAACTGCGTCCCCCACTCGGCCTGGGCCGCCCGTCCCACGAGCAGACCCCGGGGCCATCCTTACCAGGCAGGCCTCGCGGGACCTCGCTGGGGCGCTGAGCCTGTCCGTGCTGCTCTTCGCCCCAGCCGCCAGCGGGTGCCATTCCAGTGACTCCTCAGCCTGGCCGAGGCACCCGACCTGCTGACCCTCCTTCTTTCACTTTCTGTCTCCCCCAAAGTCCCTGTCTCTTCTAACCAGCTTACGACCACAGGTGCAATATAAAAAGAATCCTTGAGTCCTTTACTTTCGCCCCCCTCTATCACACTCACCTGGCAAAACATCATCCCAAACCAAGCCCAACGAGGAACAGCGAAGACAAGAACCTACCAAGAAACCAAGCTGACAGTTCTCATTTTAATCTGAACCTCATTTAGATACCGATTCAAATGAACCAACCATAAAAAAAGCACTTGAAGGGCAACCTGGGAAATCGAAACATGACGCGGGCACAGAAGATACTAGAGGCCTGCTAAAAACTAGGTACGGATAGCAGTGACAGCGTGGTCATGTTTTTGGAAGTCCTTACCTGTTAGAGATACAGAACTATTTCTGGGCAAAATGGTTAAGAGTCTGCAGTTTGCTCTGAAACACTAACAAGGAAGGCAGGGAGTGAAAGACGGAGCACGAGGGGCTGGCTGCAGCCGGGCTGCGAGCACATGGGCTCAGCACACATTTCTCTATACTTTCATGGTCTGAAATGTTTTATGATAAAAAGCTAAAAATTGATAAATTCAAGACAACAACATGCGCTCGACCCTCCTGCCGCCCCACCACGCTGAGCCACTTTCGAATATGCGCTCCCACCCCCTCTGAAACGCCTGCTTCATATGCCCTTTTTTAATTTACACAATTAGACACCAAGTCCCTCTTTTTCCAACACAGCAAAACCACATGTGCACCTGTGTCTGCACCAATGCGACTCTGCCTCCTCCGGTCACAACAGAAAGGAATATTCAACTGCTACTAAAAGATCCTCAAAACTACCAGCGCTCTGGCTTTCATTCCTTCCATTTCTGTAGCCAAAGACTCTTTCAAAAACTTCCTCCTCATCCTCTTCTGGCTTATTCCCATTACCACACAAACCCTACTTGTACCTTCTATCAAAACAAATCCTTAATCTCACAGACGCCTCTAGCTACGCCATCTTCTTCACTGCCCTTCACAATAAACCTTGAAAGAGCTGCCCACAGCTGCTCTTCCTCCGACTTCCCTTTCTTTCCTAAACTCACTTAACCTCTGATGAAAATTCAATTCAACTTCTGACACAGCAGGAAAGACCTTTCAAAATACAGTCACAAATTTCCAGCTGTATCTCCTGCCTTTATTCTGCGCTCCCACCCCCGGTGCCCCACACAGCCAGTGGCCCTGACTAGCTCGCTTGTTCAGGAGCGTGCCATCTGCCATCTTCTCTCACGCCACTGGGCCTGTCTTTATACAGGACATGATGATCAGCACAGGCTTCTGAATCACAGAACCCAGCTGGGCGTTCTTGCTTCCTACTTACTGAGGCAAGTTACTCCTTCTCTAAGTCTCGATGTTCACAACCATATAGTTGAAAGGACAAGAGCACCTGCCTCAGAGGACTGTTGAGAAGTAATGTGCATTGAGTACGTAAGACACTGGCTGACAAGCAGTATGTCCTCAACAAAGATGCTGCTCTCTCCTAAGGTATTCTTGTGCCTATCTGTTTCTCCATGGGGCCGGACCACACCAAGCTCCTCAGCCAGCCAGGTGTCATTCTGGGCTCTGGGGTTCCAGCAGCACACAAGTAAAAGCTCGTCTTTATGGAGTTCCCATCCCAATGGCCCTTCACCATACTCCCGAGCCCCCTGCCTACCTTTTATACAGAGTAGTTGAAATATTACTTCCTATGTAGACATCCCCAGGAAATATTTAATGTTTTTCTCCATTATGCTCCCTCATCAATTCATCATGTCTTCATTATCATCATTTATTGCCTATATAATGAGGACTCCATGAGGACTATGACTTGTTCATCTCCCTACCTCCAATACTGACATAGTATCTGATGTACAAGGGGGAAAACTGAAATGAACCCATTTTTATCTCATTTATCACAGAATGAATAAAATAAGCCATGTCCTATGATTAAAATGAATGGCTATCTCTACCACTTGCTGGCTGGTTAGCCACTGTGTCTGAACATCCTCATTTCAAAAAGTTTTAACAACCAAATTAATCAATTTCACCTATTTTTCAAAAGCTTAGATTAATTCTACAAAAATACAGGCTCAATAAATACTTTAAATGTCACTATTACAGTGTAATAATAAATGCACTTATTGCTGTCAAGTAGGAAATAGCAATTCAATAATAAAGAATGATAAAAGAAAATTGACTGGATAGTCAAACTGAACATTTTTATATGACTTTTACTTTTTAAGATCTGATCATTGGTGAAAGTAAGGTTAAGCACAAAAATAATAATCTATGATGACTTCTGCAGTTCACAATGTGCTTTTATATATTACCTTAGAACAACACAGCACTGAGACATAATAAAAGAATACATTTTAAGCTTCTTCACGCAAGAGGAACTATCATTACAACAAAGACACACTACTGAATGGGAGAAAACATTTGCACAACATACATCTGACAAGAAGCTAATATCCAAGATCTATGAAGAACTCAGAAAACTCAACAAAAAGAAAAAAAATCTGTCCAAAAATTGGGCAAAAGAGTTAAACAGTCACTTTCCAAAGAAAACATACAGATGGCCAACGGGCACATGATAAAGGCTCATCACCACTGATCAGGGAAATACTAATCAAAAGCACAGCGAAATGCCACCTCCCATCCGTGAGGATGGTCCACACAGCAACACAAAAATGTGGATAAAGGAACACTTGTACACTGTTGGGGGGATGGAGACTGGTCCAGCCCCTGTGGAAAACAGTATGGAGGGTACTCAAAATATTAAAAATAGATCTGATACATGATTCAACAGTTCCACTCCCAGGCATCTACCACAAGATGCAGAAACACTAGTTAGCAGGGGTCTGTGCACACCTGTGTGTGCAAGCCTGTGTTCACAGCAGCACTATTTACAACAGCAAATCATGGCAACAACCCAAGGGCCAAAAGATGAATGAGTGGATTGGATTAAGGTGTGGTATAAACACAATGGGTTATTATTCAGCTACCAAAAAAGACAAAATCTTGCCATTTGTGACAACATGGATGAAACTAGAGGTGAGGATGCTACCTGAAGGAGACCAGAAGGAGACAAATACCAGACGCTTACACTCACACACAGAACATAAAGAAACAAAACAAAGGAACACAGACACTAAACAAAACAAACCCTAGAAATCTGACTGCAAAATTGAGGCTACTAGAGGGGGGATGGGGTCGAGACTAAAGGGAGAAAGAGGCCAATGGACTGTGGTAGAGGACTGTGGGTGCCTTTGGAGGTGAGTGCAGGGTGGTGACATACATCTGAAGAGGTGTGACCCACTCCCGCTGATCATACACAGTGCTGTAAAGCAAAATTACTGCAACAATAAAAGAATATGCTTTAAAATAGCATGACAATCCACAGTCAAAGTAATAGTATCGACAGTTAAAAAAAACTACTAGCAATTTTTTGTAACTTGTCTGTGTGAAATGTTATATTACCATGTTCTCTAATAGTCACAGAAATAGCATCTACTGTCACTAGAACTTTTATTTAAAAACATTTCTATTATGTTAGAGGGTAAGGGATGGATTAAATGTTTTTGGACTTGACCACAGGTATCAGGAGCAGTAAATACCTCATTATTCTGGGGGTGGGTACTACTAAATTGACATCTACAGAGTGCCTACTATGTGCCAGCACCAAAAGCAAAGATTTAAGCCTGCAAAGGGTGTTGAACACAGACTAAGTAAAAACAAGTGAGGTCAACCTTCAAAGGTCTGAAATTAATATTAAATTCCAAGCAACTTCAGCTATGAAGCTCATGTGAAAAAGCAATATAAACTACAGAAATACCTCTTTTTCATACCGTTAACAACACATAAATTGGAGCTCATGGACAGAGTACTATTAACATGCCCACCACGGGGACATCTCTGTGTTCCTGAATATATATATTAAGTTCAACTATTTAATTTGAGCCATAATAGGATCAAAGTTTAATCAGCCAAATTCAAGGCACTAACAAATCATTAAAATAGTCAGAAATATTCATATTAGAATTATTAAAACCCAGCACATACTGAAATTTGGTACTACAGGCAGATATAAGCAACTTACAAGCAGATATAAGAAATCTTATATGTAAGGTATAACGCAACTTTAAAATAAAAACGTAAAATGAAAAGTAATAAAAGGATTATAAATCTAGGAAGCAAAGATGCACTTAAATGGCTAAAACATTTTATTCCCTAGGCCAAAAAAACCAAGTGGCCTGTCAGGAGCTCTACTTTTTACCGTAACAGTATACAAGAGAAACTACTTCTGTATAAAACGAATTTTTCCCACATAAGTCTAATGACCAAGAATATTAGGTGTTAGGAAAGTCACAGAATTTATAATAACAGATCAAACGAACATAATTGGCTTGAACAAAACTACCCCTTACCTCATACGTTGCAAGCCGATCTAAGTAAGTTAGCAATTTCAGTCTACAACGGCAAAGCTCCTTTTGTTCCAGTGTCAACCTGTTTTGAACAACTATATTAGACCACTCATATTTACACAAAAGTACATATCACTAAGAGTTAAAATAGAATAAAAACAATCAATCTGCCACTGAGGCTGAAACTCCTGGAGCAGCACACAAAAGCACAAAGGCAAAATAATATCAAATGCATTTAAGTTGCTGAAATAATTTACAGCCATTATCTCTAGTATAGAACATGCTTATACGACTAGTTATTTTTAATGAAATCACCAAGCAAACAGTAATAAATCACTTACTTTGAAAAGTTCACTAATTTCAGCAGTTCTCGTCTCCTCTTGTGCTCCTCCGTTTTTTTCTTGGCAGGTCCCTCATCAGCTGGAGAAAGATCCTCATAGGAGATGCCATCGATGTCTATTTCACCAGGTAATACAAATCTGCAAGAAAGAAAGTCAAGTCTGTTTCGACAATTTCCTTTCATTTCAGGTAGAGAAAGATGCGTTCCACACCTTTGGCAGATTTGATTCTTAAGCAAATTTCCAATTTAAAAGCTTTTGCTATTGCAAGTAAAGTGAGTCATTCATTATATCCAAAAAAATGGGCAAAAAGTCAGCCATAATAATCACATATAGAAATACTAACATTCCAGGAAAAGAAAACTACTTAGGAAAGCATGTGAGGCTATATTCACCCACTGTAAAACAGTCTATGAGGAAGATTTTGCCCAGAGTTTATAATTTGTATGGCTTCTATTTAAGGTCTTAAAAGGTAATGACTGTCAGTCTCATTTATATCATGTGTCTGGCAGATACTGTATCATATTTGTATCTCAAAAGAAGTACCAAGTATCTGATGATCAATGGCTCCTGCTAAAAACTTTATTATTAACTGACAGCCTTATGGTGATTAAAAGTTAAAGGTGCTGTCACAAGCCATGCAATTTGATCAAAGTGATTCCGTCAAGAGCTGTGAAGCGACAGAGAAAGTGAAGGAAGCTGGAACTTGCCAGAGGGATCAGTTTCTCTTACCTGGAAGCACATCCAGGTATGAGCCTTCAGCCCCCAATTCAGGAATGGCTGGCATTCGATACATGTTTGTAGCACATATCTGTCCCTTAGCATCAAGCTATCACACATAAACATATGTAACTTAGAGGACAGCAAGCTTCAGACTGAGCTATAAAAACACTGATCAAAGGCAGCTGCTGTATCACAGAATAAACCAAATCCAGGGAAGTCCACCCTTGCCAAGGCCTCAGCTTAAAGTTTTCACAAAACCACCTTGACTTCTGAATCCAAGTCCTTGTCACTGACCTGCCATCATCTGCTCCTTTTCCTATTGCTAGAAGAGCCTCCACGTCTGTGCCTTTTAATCCATACAGAAGTAGCTCTTTTGCAGCATCCACATTTTCAGGAACTCTTTCCAAACATTCGTGAAGAACCCAGGATCGTTTCTTTATTTTACTCTAGGTACAAAAAACAAAATAAAAATAAGAAAGAGTCATTAAAGAACCCATAACATCCAAGAGCACCTGACAACTGCCTTCTGAAATGGCAAAGCTACTCCCGAAGGAGTGTACAACCTAAGGACTTGGCCACGCACAGGTAGGGGCTGAAAAAGCTCAACATAAACAACTTACGCCACAGAGATAATTAGGTTGGATGTAGGAAATGTGATTTCCTCTTCTAATGAAACACACTAAAACACCAAGCTCAGTATTCTTTTTTGGAAACCAAAAAAAAGATCTTTCCAAACTTTAATAGTTGGTCTTTAGTTTTCATTTGGCCTGTATAACAGAGAATACAAAGCAGAATAGCCAGATAATCTATATCCTATTTAAACAAGTACGCTTAACTTGGAAACAAAACTAATGAAGCCAGCACACCAAGGTCTGTATTTACTTCACCATGAGACACACCACAAGGTGCAGACGACAATTTAAACATAAAATTCAGGACCTCCCCAGTGGCACAGCGGTTAAGCGCTGCGCTGTGGAGCCGTCAGCAGCTACAGCGCGAGTTCAACGCCCGGCAGGAGAGATTCCCACATGGTGGGGCAGACCTCTCCTGCCTCGCCCGCTGCTCCCCTCAGCAGTGTATTTCCGTCGATCTGCCTGTTCTGCTCCTTACTCTTGTCTCTGGTGAACCCTTTAGCTGCCCCATGCCTCTGGCCTGTACCCCAGCTTGTATGCACAAATAAATAAATCTTTAAAAAATAAATAAATAAATAATAAATAAACATAAAATTCAGGGTATACTGTTCCTTAAAAAGACCAAATGCCAATTCCTCCCTTCTAACAGTTTCTTCCAACTCCATTCAAAATCCTTGATTTGCCCTCATCCTAGAAAATCAGTGCTTACAAATCTGAAGGTGTGAGTTACACCCACTATTCCTTTGCACATCCATCACCTCAATTCCTTCCCAAATGTCTCCTAGTTCCCTGTCCAAGTCTACTGTTCCCATACACTGCAGAGTCCCTTGCCCTTAGCAGGGCTTCCCACCCCCACTTTCCTCCCACCACGATTCACCTTCTAAACCATCTTCCTCTGCACCTCCCAAGTCAAAAGTCCACAAGTTCCCCAGAACCCTAAAAGACTTAAGTCAACACAGCCGCTCAACATTCTCCTCAATCCAAATCAATCTTCCTTCTTATAAGTCCCCATTTTCACTATCATCGAAGTGAATCCTTTCAAATCCCTGCTCAAAATATCTTCGTCATATGAAGTCTTTCATATCCAGACTCTATAATGATTGCTACCTCCAAGGGGTGCCCCCCCCATGCATCTACAATCTTCCTGCATGGTCAGTTTTACTTCAGGAATGAAGCTTGTCTTGTCAGTAAGATGGTAAGTTCCCTAAACACAAAGGCCATCTTAGTGCCACCTCTGCCACTAGTCTAGTGTTCTTACTCTTACTTGCCTATGTATTTTGCTGAATTCAGTATTTTCCCCAATTAAAAATAAAATGTGCTTGCTGGGTCTCTATTAACACCTGTCAGCTCCTTCAAAGACCAAAGGTGCCCTTTACTGTGTTCCAGAGAAAGTCATTACATGGTGGACATGACTGCATGAACACACTGCCTGCGTCACAGAGGAAGCAGGACAACCCAGCTTTAGTGCTGACACGCTGCAGTGACTACAAGCAGCTTCGTCATCCTCTGGGTTTTTTTCCATCATCTCTCATGTCCCCTCACCGCCGATGTGTTACTTATATGAATAGATTATCTTTCTGTCTAGTTGAAAAATCAACTTCTGACATGCATCTTTCACACATTATGTTTTTGTTTATTTTGAATTACTTGTGCACAAAATATTTTTGGAAAAACAATTCTGAGTTTTTCTAAGAATATTTCTTAAAATCATCTTAAATAAAAAGGTGTTTTCCTTTCTAAATGTCCGGTGCAAAGTCACACCCTTATAAAAGTGTGCCATTCAAGTGCTTCGTCACAAACGCGTCTGGCAATCTTGATGTGTCATTTACCTAATCCCTGCCTCAACTTCAGAGTCCTCTTCACAGCAGCTAGGGAAGGGGGAGCACCTTCCTTTTGCAGCCAAGACAGTGCTAAATTTTATCTACAGAGGGCCCTGGAGAGCCACTGCAGAGGGGAAGGCTCTGGTTTCCAGTCCAGATGTGCTCTGGCTTGCTCCTGGCTCCTAAGGCTCAGCAGCCAGCAGCGCACAGAGGGGACATTCAGTGGGGCCTCCCCTCCTTTTCCTTCAACCGAGGACAGTTTCCCATTGAGTTGCAGCGGCATTACTGTGGGCAGATTCCTTTCCAGTGAACTTCTCAGGGGCCTGGCTCAGCCCACGTGCAGTCAGTGGGAGTTTTCTCTTTTCAGTCCCAGTCCTGGCCCTGGTTGCCCATCTACCAACCGTGAGTGGTCCTCATGCTGGTGGGGGTCTCTTGCTTACCAGCCCCCCAAGTTCGGCACACTGGCACCCCCACCACCTGCATCTGGCTTGCCTGTCTATCCGTCCTCTCCCTGCTCACCAACCTTGGCGAGTAAGAGATGCCTGGCCCAGGGCATCCCAGAGAACTTCTCTTCCATCCAACGTGCTAAAACCACTCTTGTCCAGTGAGGTCTGGATCCCAACCTGGGGAAGAAGCCTTCCTTCCAAGTATGTGCCCTCTTGGGGTGTGCCCCTTCAGTCCTAGGGTGCTCTGTAGCGTTCTCTGCACAGGTTCATAGTGAATCTCTCGTCACTAAAACTAAATCTCCATATTAAGACTTTCCCTGTTCAAACTGCTGTGCGGCCCAGGTGCCTGTCATGCTCCTGATGGTGGAAGTGAAGAGAGCTCATGAGATGGAGTCGGGGAGAGGCACAGGCCAAGCCCAGGGAAGCAGCTGCCTTATGAGTATCTGGGCCAACAGAACCTGGCAACAAGATAATCTTTCCAGGTTGAGTAAAATCCACTTCTGATACTGTGAAACCCTACACCCAAAAGATAGACTGCAAGTTCAAACGTTACCACGTTTCCAAAACATCCAACATACCAGGTAATTCTGAACGGAAGCGATGTTGGCAGCCGACTTCCTCCACTGCCTCTGATACACCAGGTCAGTGTCCAGGCCGTAGGTGTGAGCCAGAGACAAGGCTTCCTCATACTCTTCACTTTCAATCTTTGACAAGGAAAAGGAAACAGCATTGTGAGTTACTGAGCTGCCCCGGTGTTGCTGTGATTAAGTGGTCCCAGAGAACAACCCCTTAACCTGGGTGGCACAGTTAGCATCCGAGCTATTCCCATGAGCACTGTGGCACCAGGAGCTCACCCACATCCTGAAGGGCAGGTGAATCAGGTATTTCTTCTGGCACTATAATGGAAGATAGAAGATGAAATGCCCAAACTTAGAGTATAAAAAGATAGCAAGACCAGGGCAAGAGCACATCAGCTGGCTCCTGGTCCCAGGCTGCGCCTGTGGCTCCAGGAACAACACCAGTAACTGGAGCACACAGAGTTGGTCCAATCTGCTTCCCAAGCCAAGCCCTGACTGGAAGGCAAGAGCCTGTCACTGTCTGGAATCCGAGTAGGCAGTTGTTCTTAAACAGATACGGTGAGGACTGAGGCCAAGCCACAAAGTGGAGAGGCTAAGTGTAAAGTTCATCCTTTATCCACAGTTTTTATTCTGATTCCTCAGCCACAAAGGCCAGCCTTGTTTTCAAAAGCTCTGTGATATGTCAATGATGCAAGCGCCCATCTTTAAATGTCTCCTTTTGGTAAAACAAAAAATTAGCTTTTCCTCAGTGAGAAAAGATGTGGCAGCACCAGCCCCTTCCTGGGGTGCGCTCACCTTCCTCTGATACAGCTCCTCCGGGGTCGTGGAGCGCAGACTCACGAGGCGGTAGTTCTTGGTGATGGTGCGCGGGCGCTTCCGGGGCGGGGCGAACCGCTCCATTTCTGTCACCAAGTACAGGCCCTGCTTGACATAACCGAAGTAGCGAGCCTTGACAGAGGTTTCCTGGTCGGAATCAGAATCCTCTTCACCTTCATCTTCTTCTCCACCCCTAGTCTCCAAACGAGATCGTTTGGGGGCAAGTTTAATCTCACACTAAATTGAGAGAAGAGGGCGTTCTATTAACAGTGAGGAACTAGAGACAAGTTCTCAGCATCAATGAGAAAACAGTTTTAATTGTACTCTGGTTTGAGTCATTACATCAGTCCTGTGACCAAGACTAACAATGGAATTCAGAGGAGCCCAACAACAAACATTATATCCATCCATGGCAGGAGAAATGCGCAGAGCACATGTAGTCAACGAACGCCTGTTTGCTAACAGGTCATGCATATGGTCTCACAAATGCAGGCCGGTAATTATTTCAGGGAAACAAAGAAGTTGAAAATGTTGGGTTTAGTACCTGCTTTGAAAAAATAAGATGGACTTTGTTTTTTTTTAAATCTACTTAGGAAAGGGACATGAAAATATTTGCTTTACTAAGAAAAGCTTTCCCACCCTCTTTACAAAGTTCTAAGTCAAAAGCCTGACTGTTAAAGATAACTTTCATTCCAGACTTAAAGAGTTGCTTAAATTTTAAGCCATGGTTCTCTTCAAAGAAAATCTTTAGACTCAGTAACAAACTTTAAAGGGAAAAATATTTGCCATTCGGCACCGAAGTGAAAGTTACTGAAGGTTGCTACCACCAAAAGACTTAAAAGAAGAGTTTTAAATGACAGAAAACATAACATTAAATAACCAGCCTCCACTTGCACGTCTTTTGTCATGATAAACATGTTTTTCTTAATAAAAGAATCACAGTTTTTAAGTTGTCCTACTTCATGGAAATAGAATAAAGACTGTATTTCTTAGGTAGAAATACCTTTCACATTTTAACATGGCTAATGAAGGAAAAAGAAAAAAACTATGGAGTCAGTGAAAACATGCTTTATAAAAGAGCAAATAACTACAAATTTTCTTGATTCCCATGAAAGTTTTTAATTGATTAAGCAACACAGAACTTTCTGGTGGTGCAAGTCAATCTCCAATTCCAATCACTCGTTTTTGTCTCTAAATACAAGATTAAAGATTACAAGGTTACTTTCAAACACACTGGCTGCTTTAAAAGGGAAAGAAAGCATTACCTCCAAACTTAAAAATCCCCCATCATGAGTAGCAGTGACTTGAGGGGATGGTTCAAACCATTCACAGGATTTTCCCAGTAAATTCTTCAAGGTTTTCACCGAGGAGACAGTCAAAGCCCCAGAGCAGCGAGCCAAAGTCACGGCGCTGTCCGCCCACCAGTTCACATCGATCAGAGGGTAGAGGGACTCTTTCTCTGATGGAGGGAAGAAGACAACACAAATTATCAGCCAGTGTGGTTCAGATACAACCCAGTTAGTCCAATAATCAAACAAAAAAACCATACCAAGGCACTAAAGGTATGTTAAGCAACAAAAAGAAAGTCATCAAATATTACGAAATGGTAACTTAATAACAATCTGAGTGCCCACAGTGAGCCAAAGTCCCAAATTCCAGAAATGCAGAGATAAATATATAACGGTATACAAAGACTATATGGCACCATTTTTAACACAAAAAAAGTTAAAAAGTAGGTGTACATATTGTGAAGGTAATAAAGATTTTTTTAAATGTTCCTATATCACCTTTTCAGACAAATAACAAAGAGAATTACACCCTTTTAAAAAATACAAGACAGAAATATAATAGTTTCCAATGGTGACTTACTCTTAAATTGGAGAGGGGGGACAGGGTATACCACTCCCCAACAGGCCACTTTCACTTAAGAACTATTTTAAGCAGATTCAGGAAGGACTTTCTGACCTTGGCCTGAAGCAGGTGGTAAGACCTCCAGGTGAGAGGGATCCTCTCGACACCTGGAGGAAAAGGGGCATCCGAATCTCCAGAGATAGGAGGAGTCGGGAGGCGTCTGAGGGAAGAGGCCTCACTAAGTGCCGCCCACTTCAATGCCCTTAGTGCATCCCTTTTGTCTTAGCACATTTTCCGTCATTTTCCATTCTCCTCCAAACCTAGTATGATAATCTTGCCTTTCACTGCTTCTTCTAGTCTCTACTTCCTTAGGGAGGTGCCCATGTCCCATAAAACTTACGTACACAAACACATCTGCTTTACTTTGGAAGATGTCATTTATCAGTGCAATTTACTAGGTCCCAGCCAGAGAATCTACAGGACAATGAGAAAAAGATCTTTTTTCCTCCCCTCTACTTGCAAATAATCAGAAAAAGACAAACACCTTCCAGACCAAAGAATCTTTAGAGACGAAAAATTAATCATTGTTCGCCAAACCAAGGCATTCAAAAGAAAATGGCATGATATTTACTATAATTTTTTTACCTGTTTTGGACCTTCCTTGTTTCGCAAAGATCTGATGTGATTTAAAGGTAATACTTAAAACCTTATAAGGTTTACTACTTAAAAATTACACTGTTTAAAAATATACAGACATTTGAGCAAAGACAGAGAGATTTCAAAATAGGAGCTCAGCTCCATGAGAACAGCTCATTATTTTAATAAAACATAGACCATAACAACTCAACATTTTCTTCTGATTTAAGCCTAAAGCAATCCAGAGAAATGAGGAATTCTGAGAAATTGTGAAAGCAGAGTCCCTGGGCTTACAGCTCGGTGTACAGAGGGCCAGAAGAGGGGTGGGCCATTTAGTTACGGACTCAACCTTCCGCTCCGACAAGTAAGTGTTTTTCTGAATGAATATTTTGGATAACTACTTACCAAATGCAAATAACTACTCAGTGCTTGCCCTGTGAGGGCTCCCTCCCTGTCTCCTCCCTGAGAGTATTTAAGGAGTACACACACGAGCTTGAAACTCAGCGTGCCATCTCAAAGGTGGGCTATGGGCAGACTCAAGCTCTGCCACCAAGGCTCTGCCTTAGCCTTGGGAAAACAAACCCGTAAAACAAATACCCCACCGTCAGGAAACCGGACCTGCTGCCACATTCCAGTTCTGCGAAATTGTGTTGTTTCTTCTGAAGTGAAGCAGAAGCATCTAGAAGCTGTTTTTATGCTGGGTGGCAGAATGTGTAACTAAAATATGCTGCTTTGACATGAGGATTATCTTGAGCTGAAGACAACTGAAAGAAGCAGATACGAGAAGCACTCTCTGTCTTCCCCCTGTCTCCCTAAGTCTCCTAAGGTTTTAATTATCACACTTTCTAAAACTCACCTTTGATTTTTTTCCTCTTCTCAGCTGAGAGTTTCCAACCAGGATTAAGGTCATCAAAGCCGGGCTAAAATGAAAAATATGCACATGACTTCTTGAAGCAACAATGTGAAAAAATTCTAAGATCATCAAGAACTGTGGATTTTTTATAATAACAAATATAAAACGATGCTTTCCTTTGATCTCCCAGTTAAACCAAGTTGAAATTTACTCCTCTCCAAAATCGTGAAAAGCAATTGTTCTGATAGTTAAAAAGGGCACGTGCAAGTATTGTGACTAAGCTTAATGTAGAAAACGTGAGCATGTAAAGGACAGTAAGCAAACAAGGCTGAAACAAGCCACATTAACAATTCCACTTCTGCTCTCAC
This sequence comes from Scalopus aquaticus, assembly GCA_004024925.1. Taxonomy (NCBI): domain Eukaryota; kingdom Metazoa; phylum Chordata; class Mammalia; order Eulipotyphla; family Talpidae; genus Scalopus; species Scalopus aquaticus. The sequence goes on along the minus strand of PVIJ01007384.1, from coordinate 62,894 downwards.
ACACACTCTCCTCGATTCTAGGAGGAGAGCGAGACGCCCGGTGATTCAACACTGGCCTGGCTGCGGCTGCAGCACGGCCTCGGCGCTTGCAGACCCGGCCCCACAGTTCTGAGACAGGCCTCGGCAACCTGCATGTTATCTCCAGTACCAACTTCTCACGACTGAAAATGTGTTAAGTAAAAGTATGTAACCACGCTATCCTCAAACTGAATCCACTCACACTCCGGTCTCACGGCAGGGCGCTCACCGTGCTCTCAAGTATAAAGCAACTGAGATGAAACCGCTGCCAGATACCCTCTTGCCTCAGTGTTAATGACTTAATTTTCAGAATTACAGTAGCATAGGGAAAGGTAGGCAAAAATCATTCGGGCATTTAATTTGCACTCTTAAGCCTAAAAATGTGATGCAATACTTAAGTCAAATGTGTTTTTTCATCTAATGTCACAGAGTAAGCATCTCTGTTTTATTACCAATTTATTAAAATTGACATTTCTTTTCGTGGCCTGAAAGAATCTGCTCGCCACTACTATGAAAGCCACTCAGAGTAGTTAGTCCCTGAGGCCAGAAGACAGCATTCTTTAAACTTTATCCAGAACAAAAGTTACCACGGAAGAGGCTATTTCTATGAAGGGGAAACTGGGTTATTCCAGGACACTTAATCATCAAAAAAAAAAAAAAAAAAAAAAAAGGATTTACTTTTAAAGAATTCAAAAACACAATAGTACATATTACTGAAAATGGTCAACTAAACTCAAAATCTATTGGATTGTTTACAAGGATATTGGAAGTTCTGGGAACCTGTGGCGCCCCACTGGGCCTGCACCACAGCAGCGTGTGCGCACCCCCACTGTGTAGATGAGATGCGGGGTCTCCCTCCTCACACTTGGAAGTACACAGGGGAGTGTGGAATAACAGTTTAAAACTTAGGGCCCAGCACAAACAACAATAATTACGATTCGGCCCTGAGTAACTTCAGGGATGTCTAAATCACAAGGAAATATAACCAAAAATCTTGAGAAAAAATTTTAAATCATCTCACTAGCATAAGTACTCTGAGAATCCAAAGTGGATCTGTCTTCCTCAAAGTTAATGATGAGAAAGCGCACCACGAATACACAGTAACACTGTCCAGGCACTCTGGACAGACCGTGGCATGTAGACTGCTGAAATAACGGGAGTTTCCTGCAAATTGAGTGTTAAACACAAGAATTCCAGATTTTCTGTCAGTCTTTGTACTGCCAGATTTATCACAGCGCCATCCTAGTAGCTGAATGTGAATGAGTGAACAAGTCATGCCTCCCTAAATCCTTTCAATCACTGAGCTCTAACTGGCATGTCTAGGCTATCGGGAAATGTTAGTTGACAATGGCCTTGTCTCCACACACCCTCTCACCAGTGTTGCTTTTTCTGCCAATAAAGCAGTTACTTCCCATTCTCCCTCTTCCCACACCAACCGCCAATCTGCTTTCTTTTTTTTTTTTTTAAGATTTATTTATCTATGCATACAAGCTGGTGTAGGCCACAGGTGCAGAGGGTGAGAGGATTCACCAGAGACAGAGAGGGGAGCAGAACAGGTGGATATACTGAAAACACACTGCTGAGGGGAGCAGCAGGGAGACAGGAGAGGTCTGCTGTGCCACGGGGGAAGCTCCCTGGCCGGGGATCGAACTCATGCTGCAGTGGCTGCAGATAGCTTCACAGTGCTGCGACTTAACCCGTTGCGCCACCAGGAAGGCCCCCCAATCTGCTTTCTGTCTATGTGGCTCTACCAATTTCAGAGATTTCCTATAAAAAGGCTCACACGACCTTTCGTGTCTCGCCTCCTTCACTTACCATGACCTTTTCCGGGACCACCCACGTTGTTGCAGGTATCAGACCCTCATTCCTGCTGACGGCTGCATGACCTGCTGGCACACAGCCATCATCTACCCCAGTATTCCCTGAATGGGCACTTGGGTTGTCTCCATCTTGTTGTGGCTGGCGTGAATTGAGCATGGACTTGAGCACTGTGTTCACTTGTTCTGGGCATATGCCCGACTATCTGCTTTAGGTCATAGCAGATTTCATTCTAGATACCTGAACTAAATGGTGAACTTTACAATCTGTGGGAGCTTCATAGAATTATATACATTATACACGAGAGGCCCACACCAAGTTTCCCACTTAGCTCTGCTTCAGGCAGAGGTGGCCCTCCAGGCGGCCTGCCCCTTGTTCCTTGTTAAGCTGCCACTCCCCTGCTCCCCTTATACCATTCGCACCGGCCCAATTTACAGCCCTTCTTCACAAGGACCCCACCGGTAGGGAGAAGAGCAACCTGGCCATACTTTCTGACACTGGGTTCACACCCCGCGAGCTGATGTTCGTGGACAGGATCCCCACACTGCCACGACCCCCGTGGAAGTCCACCAGGGGGCGCTCCCTCCCGGCTCGTGCCGATCTAGCTGAGCGCCAACCTCCAGAACTGTCTGCAGGACGTGCTGCCCCACGGCTGGAAACAGCCCCGCTTCACTGTGGAGAGGGGGGTGTTCTGAGAACACCAGATTTTACACAGAAAGGTTATTATGACAGAAAGGCAACCTTTCAAACGTTTATTCATTCCACAAACACGTATTAGCATTTAATATGCCAAGTCCAGTGGAAGTAATATATATTCAGTGCCCATTTTCTAGGAGTTGTGGAAACAGCTATGACTTATATGATTAATTTCATGGCTGCCATCTTCTCTGCTCCCTTCACAGATTCATCCACTTAACAAAATTAGTCTATGACCTACTATGTGTCAAAGAGAAAATAAAACGAAAATGAAAAGGTAAGTTTTGTGTTCTACATCGAAGTACAAATAGGCAAGTAATAAAACTTCTACAGAGAAAAATGAAGGCCAAAAATGAGACATAAATATATAAACATAACATATGGGAAATGCTTGAAATGAAAATCACTTGAGCAATTTGATTATATTCCCGACATGAACAAAACTTAATACTCACAAATTTCTAGCCAGATGGATTTTCATATTGACAATGAAAGCCAAAGTATTTAATCAACTCAAAACTGGATGAAAGTAAATCAGAACAGGCACTTTCATGACTATCTTTAATCATTAGATTTTTACAGACTAAATACTCAATCACACAGAGCATATTACGAAAACTAATAAAGTCATGAACTAGGCAGAGAAAGTCCCAGAAGAGCTGAACTCACAATCTGATGAATGAGTTTAAGGTTGTGCAGGGCAGCAGTAACATTAGTGCCTTTTCAGGCAAAGTTCAAGCTAAAATTACAAGCTGACTACATACTATACATTACCATATAATCCACTTTAAACTAATTGGCTGTCCATCCATTTCCTAGAGAATCTACAAGAGGCAAAGTCCTATCCTACCTGCTGACCCAAAGTCCCTGACTATTACCTAGACAAAGGAGGAGAAAAGTCACTGTTTCAGTGTTTCAGTGTTTTCAGCTGTTTTTAAGTGTTTTTAGTCAGGGATGAGGACATAAAAGGACACCAATATTTGGCAAATGACATTATGCCTCTCTTATTCATGTTTTCACATCCCCAGTGCTTACAACTCTATAAAGTGTCTCTCCTAGAAGCGACACACACTCTCTTCCCCTTGTTTCCTATTAACAACAGATCTAATAGCCAATTTGCTCAGATAAAAAGGTCAGTATTTCTAAATGCAGGCACTATCAGAAGATACTCTGGAAAAAAAAGTTTTTGTAGTCAAGGACCCAAGTGTTAATTTTAACACTTAGAATTTGAAGTTAACTTCTTTTAGCACTATTCCCATCTATTAAAATGAGTTTGAAAACATTTTTTAAGCAGGTTGTCTTGAAACAAATGAGAGGTGAAAACTGCTTTGTGAACAGCCAAGTTTTACTACTCAAATGCTGCTTATTCCCAACAGTCCTCCCCAGCACTGCCCACGAATCCTGAGCCGTTCCTCTGAGCTTATCTTTTCATGATATTAACATGCTGTTTCCTTGAGCTGCTTATAAATTCCCTTGCAAGACTATGAACTTCTGAAGGGCAAGAACCGACTTACCACATTTTCTCCACTAGCACTTATTACACTATTCCATTCTAGCATCTCTAATCAACAAACAGCTGCATTTTATTATTTTACGGTTATGTTATTATGAATATAGTAGCAACTACTCTTACAGTAGAAATTTTATATACAAGCTCTGTACACTTACTCCAGTACACTACATATTAATGACTCCCTTTACACACAAAAGTCCAAACCTAGACCACCCAGTCCAGTATGATGAGTCCCAGGATCGAGGTGAAGGACTCAAGCAAAGTATGGTAGCTGAAATCCTCCTGCTAGCCCCAGTTACCATCCACACCTCACGTCACAATACATCACAAGAACTCTGGGTATTGAGTATGAAGTTAAAGGTGTACAGTCAGAGACTATCTCAGTGACTCTGTGGTGCTCTAGCAACCAGTACACACTACGTAGCTGAAGAATCCATACACTTGAAAGAGCTGAAGAAATCTGTGAGTACATAATTTCAGCATACATTCACTCAGAAAAGGGTTTTGTCTGTGTTCCCTTAAAGACAATCGAATATAAAGAACCAGTGTTAAAAAAGAGAGTAATCATGGTGATTTTAACTGTGCTAGCTAGTACATATAAACCTGATCTTTCAAACAGCCAGATGTTAATTAAGCTAACTCATGACATACCAAGTACTCTGGGGGAGCGGGGTATTAGTGGAGGAATGTGCACAAGACTGGCATCCTCTAGCCTAATGAATAGGAACCTTTTTTCTGCGTTTTTGGTTTTGTTTTTTATTTTAATGCATTTATTTTCCTAGATGGTCATGGAAAAAGCATGGACCTAAGTCAGAGAGATACAAAATTAAATCTCAGCTCTACTGTTTCCTTACCAAATAAGGGGGGACAAAATAAGCACCTAATAATAATTGAGTAAAAATATTAAAGCTACAAACCTACTGTATGCATGTATCTTGATTCTACTGAGCTATAGAAGTCTTAAATAAGTTATCCCAAAAGGACAGAATATTCGGTGAAAATGCTGGGAGCTCATAGGATTTTGCTCAAAAGAATCTCACAAGGATGACGCATGTCACACAAGGCTGACCTGCCCTCCTCAGTCACAGCACACGCCGCTGTGCCCATTTCTGAACCCCTTTCTTTCTTGTCACACCTGCTTCTCTGATGGCCTGTTTCAAACTACTGAGAGTCACACTTATTTTTTCCCCAGTATCAAGATTTTTAAACAATTTTCAAGCTTTTCTAATAGAATCAACTTTAATAGAATCTAATTTGATCAATAACATTAATGAGCTACATGGCAAAAAAAAAAAAAAGTCTAACCAGTGAAAAAGTTGAGTATATGACAAGGGCTATAAAAGATGCTAAAAAACAAAAAAACAAAAAAAGGGAATGGGGGTAGGGGGTTTCTAGAATTTCAGTAAGCAAAAGCACACACTAATCAATTTTGCTCAAATAGTCTTTATGCTACATGACTGACACTCTGGGATATTTGCAACATGAAATATTAAGTATGCTTCAAAATGTGATCAATATTTCTATTAAGTGAATGAAAATAATTTAAGAAACAAAAAGCAAGGGGAAGAGAAGAGTCTATAATAGTCAAAGTTCCTTCTTCATTTAAGAAAAAGTTGCCCAAATGTACAGTTCCCCACATTTAATAGAAATAGAACATCAGGATCTTCCAGATGACAAGAGCTGAATGTTTAATCACTAAACATTGATAACCATAAAAAATAAAGTGCTGCTTGGCTCAATTATCTGCTGTGCTGACTACATACACTAAACAAGCAGTTCTGAGAGTGGATCCACTTGAGTTCTAAAGATAGAAGCCAACTTGGGCTGTAATTTCAGAGGAGAAAGAAAGGATGACCCTTGATTTCAGCTATTATGAGACGTTGAAGACTGAGAGGCACCTCTTCTATTTTGCACAAATTTAGATCCAACAAGTGAGATGGGGGGTGGGAGAGGGGGAGGGTAAAGACATGGAAATTAAATTGAATTCAAGGCAGGTAGCAAATGGAGGGGGAGGGGAGACAAAAATAAATTTTAAAGAACAGCTCAAACAAATAAATTTAAGTCTATAAAAAACTAAGAAAATGTAAAGCCATCTTCTTTGCCTCCGCTATTGTTTTTATATATTTTTTTTAAAAGATTTATTTGTTTATGCATACAAGCTGGGGTACAGGTGCAAGGTGGCGAGAGGGTTCACCAGAGACAGAGTGGGGAGCAGCACAGGCAGATCAACAGAAATACACTGCTGAGGGGAGCAACCGGCGAGGCAGGAGAGGTCTGCCGCCATGTGGAAGCTTCCCCAGCCAGGTGTCACAGCGCAGCGCTTAACCGCTGAGCCACCAGGGAGGTCCCTACTAGAAGGGATCATGCTCAGCGAAATAAGCCAAAAGGAAAAAGAAAAATATCGAATGGTCTCATAACAGGAATATAGGGGAACCAAATACAATCAGTGAGAGAGGGGGGAGGATTGGGGCTCAGAACGGGGGGAAAGGGGAGCACAGTGGACTGTGGTGATGGTTCACAGGTGAATTGGTGGTGGGAAACCTACGGGGAATATACAGTAATGTAAAAGACACAAATAAAAATAAAAATAAAAACCACCAAAATGCTGTTTGTGATTAAGAATTCTCTTAAAAGTGCATGTAACCGAAGAAGTGAAATTCAAAAAGAATTTTGGCAAAAGACACTGATCTGTTCAGTGAACACAATCCAACCTTAGAATTACAAAACTACCCACCAAAGCCAGTAGAAGGCTATATCTGTAGGAATAGGGAAGCAGGAAAGCTAGAACAACCCTTAAAGTGCTGAAATGCAAAATAGTCATGGAGAAGTAAAAATTTACCCTGTATTCTTTAAACCTTTGCTCCATCACAATATTTATTGTTACATGAGCAGACTTTACCTGCCCATAGTGATTTGGAATATGATAAATACTGATTCTATTTGTAAATAAAGCAATTCGGTCTTAAAATCTGTCATTTCAAGACAGTAAAAAAATGAAAGTTCTATTCTTCCCTATCTATTCACAAACTAATTATGAAAAAAGAGAAGATACTGCCTTCAGCCTAAGGCCAACATTACTAATTTTTCAGGACTTAGAAAGAACCGTAATCTTGGACCACACTACTGACTTTCACTGAAAAAATAACATTCTGTATTTTTTGGAAGGCAGAAGAGGAAAAAAACGGATCCATGAGTGGAGAGATCACATGCGGTGGAGAGAGCACATTGCGCCTCAATTAAAACCAGCGCCCAGAGCAATTTGTCCTTCCTGCTGGACTGAAAGCGTGACGGTTTAACTAAAGCTCTGGGACGAGGAGAATAAAAGCTGTGCACTACATTGAAGAAGCAACTACGTGAAATCAGCATCATCAGGACTCACCTGTAAGCAAGAACCATCCCGAGAATCATCATGTCAAGAAACATACCTGCTCACTTTGATTCCATTCCCCTTGCTGCTTCAGCGATGGAATGGCCCAGATGCTCAGTTTCCCCGAGAAGTGTATTGCTGCAAGAGAGGTCCCGTCTGGAGAAAGGCTCATCTTAAAGATGCCATCCTATGATGATTACGAGACAGCAAGGTTAGAGCACAGACTGGCAGTCACCCATGCAGGTCATAACTGATGCCTCATAATTAAGTGTTCCAATAGACTCATAGCACTACAAATGTTCTATATGCTCTAACACATAAAAACAGGACACCCTTGCCCTTAAAACAGTTTTTAATCTAGTGCTATAATTTACACAAAACCCAAAACTCAAATATATCACACATCAATTTTCATGAGTTTACAATACCTTTAATGGGCTGATGTTGACCAGATTTTGAATTTGGGGTACACAGATTCCATATGTATGAAATGTCTGGAATAGTCTATATATCATACATAGGCCAGAACCTCTTGCTATGAAAAAGAAGGAAGAGAGAGAGAGAGGAAAACAGGGTGCAAGATTGATGGGAACATGAGGCAACAAAGGATAAATGCCTTCCTTAGTTTAAGAAATACTGTGTATGTTTAAGATCTTCCAAATTTGTTGGCAAATTATCCAATTTAAGGAATTTAATTATTGCCACAGAGCACAGAAACTTCACAGTGTACTGATTTTACAAGGTCAGCTTAAGATTACAGAGAGAAAACCTTGTCTTTCTAGTCCCATTTGTCCAAATAATCTCAGCCCTTTCCCACAAGAATACCACGACGCTCAGTTATCACAGGAGAAACCAAGTCAGCAAAGTCACAACGGGTCTACCACTCACATCAGAAGCATCAAATAAACACGAACTAGACACCTAACTACTTCCCATTCAAGCTTCAGGGCAGGCTCTAAGAATCTTTTGCCCACAAAGAATAAAACAAAACAAAAAAAATGGCAGCCCATAACCATATTTCTTCTGAACATTTAGAAAAGCGGCAACTCAAGGCGCAACATCCCCAAATGCAATAATCAGGTGGGACCAGACAGCATGCATACCCTTAGTGTCACAAGCCTTGCAGATGGCCCAACCCCCAACATTCTCTATTATGACCCCTTAAAGACTAAGGCCAACTGTCAGCTACAAAACTGAAAAATAAACATGCATATATTGAAATAAAATGAGAATTTACACCTTGCTCAGTTATCCATTACCCTTGGCAGACAACAGAGTTTAGGTTTTCAGGTCTGAAGTGACTGAGACACATTAGCCATCAAAAAACAAACAGAACAATTTCAGGAAGTGAGGAACATTGTCAGGTGAGTAGGTATGTTAAAAGATCAGGACCTTTACTCTCCCAAGGACTGAAATCACTAATTGGATATAACCAGTTAAGCCCAGAATATCAGGATTAAAAGTAAGAAAGATTAAAATGCCTGGAAAAGAGAAGCAATAAAAGCAAAAGCATTTTTGGGCCTCCCTAGTGGCGCAGAGAGTCAAGTCTCAGCACTCTGAGGCTATTTGCTAGCCGCTGCAGCACGAGTTCAATCCCTCATCCAGGGAGCTTCCCACATGGCGCAGCAGACCTCTCCTGTCTCTCCTGCTGCTCCCCTCAGCAGTGGATTTCAGTAGCTCCACCTGTTCTGCTCCCCACTCTGTCTCTGGTGAATCCTCTCACCACCCCACACCTCTGGCCTACAGCCCAGTTCTTGTATGCATAAATATATCAGCTCCCTTCCTCTGTGAGAGCTAAGGGAAGGAGCAGATGTGGAGCTGGAGGCCTCCTTTCACGACTTTAATCAGTAAGGCCCCAGGTTTTGCACAAGTGGACCTCAGAGTGAAGTTTTATTAGCTAAAAGTACTCCCCACCACCCATAAGTGTCTGCAGAGGAAGAGACTGAAGACCAGAAGGGTTAAGAAGTTTGCCCAAGGTCATCCCAGTGTGGATGGCAGAACCTGAACTAAGGGGTAGGGGGCCTTACACCCGGGCCCATGTGCCATTGCACCGCAACCCCTGCCTCTCTGCTCATCATTTTTCTGGGAGTCCACGAAGGGCCTTAGAAGAACTGTGGTTAAGAACACTTCATTGTTCTCGTCACCTAAATAACCGGTCATGTGCGATCAGTGTGGTAACTCAAACATTCCATTAAATTCCACTAAACATGCTCTGAAAGCAAGTAGGAAGTTTATGAGTCTCTTCAACAACAAAAAAAAAAAACAATAAAGAATGCATACTAAATAACGGGGATAATTTACCAACAGCATTGTCACCAGGAAAATAGTGAATAGGCTAAAAAAATTCCTTTGTTCTGCCCCCTCCCTCTCTCTTCCTACCCTTCTCTCCCTTCCTTTCTGTCAGGTACTTAAGCAATAAATATAGTAACAAAAATGTTATCACTTGCTTTTAATGTGGAGGGTTTCTGATATCCTTAGTTTCATTGAATACTATAATATCCATCCTGCAAGTTTATCATTCCTTTCTTTTAGCATTTTGTTGTAGAAATTTGTACTCAGATCACAAAAGTAGAAATGGTAATACAATGAATTTTCACAAGTCCAACAACAGCTTAAATAAATATCAACATTGCAAGACGACTTCAAGGATCCTACCCCAACCACCATGTCTTCAGGGGTTGTTTTCCCTTCAAGAATTTTAAAACAAATCCCATATATTACATGTATATATACATTAAGCACATATTTCTTCAATTTCCCAAATTACCTGTTTAACTTTCTTATATATGCACAGTGCGAAGATACAATTAGTTGTAGTCACTGAATTGTAGCCAATCAATGACAAAAACCTATGATACTTTAGAAACATTATACTTTATCTTCTGAAATAAAAACTACTCTTTATTTGAAGAACCATGTCTGGGTGTCTAGAGCACACAGGTTATTTCCGGCAAGAGAATAATTTATTATCCCAACAGGAACTGTGACACAAGCTAAAGCGACAGTTAGAAAATCCATACTAAAGTCTGTGAACAGAGCCTGCAGTATTTTTGGAAGTCTGAATGCCTGTTGGTTGATGAGAAAGAATTCTTGAGTGTGTGCTTTGTAAATAGGAGGAAATGGCTTTTTTATCAACTGCACATCACAATAAAAGTAACTGTCAAATATTCAAACCATATTTCCTTATAGCATATTGAGATTTCTCAGCATTAGTGAATAAAATGTTGTTCTATTCTCTTTCCTCTGAATTAAGTAGTTCTAAAGGTAATAAAATTGAGGTATAGCTATAATTTTCACTTTAGTTAAAATCATTCTGTGAATTTCTTTCACATTCCACAACTGTGAATGTCACTTCATTTTGACCATTTCTATATGTTGATCTAGAATTTAGCTGATGTTGAACGTTGGTGTAGATTCTAGATGTTGACTGAGAATGCTGCTCTAGTCTATAGCTTGGTAGTGAAAATCAGAGTGTTTCGCCTAAGGGCAGGAAGAAGACAAAGATGCCCACTCTTGCCACTTTTATTCAAAATAATCCTGGAAATCCTAGCCAGGGCAAGGCTAGGAAGAAGTAAAACTCCCTCTATCTACAGGTGACATAATATTATATATAGAAACCCCGAAGACTCCACCAAAACTCCAGCAGGACTAACATATTTGGTAAAGTTACAGGATACAAACTCAATATAGATAATCAGTTGCATTTCTATATCCTAACAGCAAGCCATCAGAAAAAGAAATTAAGACCACAATTGCTTTTAAAGGAATAAAATACTGAGGAATAAATTTAACCAAGGTGAGAGATCTGTACACTGGAAACTATAAAAGAGTGATGAACGAAACTGAAGAAATGACTAGATAATAAAGGATTCCAAATAAAGGATTCCAAGTTCATGAATGAAATAATATTGTTAAAATGTTCCTATTTATTTAAAGTGGTCTACAGATTAATAAATAATTCCAATGGCATTTTTCACAGAAATAGGAAAAAAAAGTTCTACAATTTATATCATATTACAAAGGACACCAGGGAGCAAAAGCCATGTTAAGAAAGAACACAGCTACAGGCATCATGCTTCCTGGTTTCAAACATTATTATAAAGTAATAGTAATCAAAATGTTACAGGGCAGCCCCGGTATAAATGGGGTGCCTGTCTGGGTTCTCACCCGTGCGCTTCAAAGGGACTTAAAAGACTCAACTGCAGACACGCACACAATAAAATTAATAAAGGGGTTTATTTACAAAAAGGGAAAGAAAAAGATAAAGAATAAAATTGGTGAATGTGTCCTACAAGTTCCTCTGAGCTGAAATCTTATAGCACACTTCAAACAAAACCTCTGGCAATCCACACCACAAACAAGAGCCCCCTCTCCAAGCTCACAGGTCTGATTCTAAGAGTCCCAAAACCCCTCCTTAACTCCTCCCTCAGTCCTCATCATCCTTTCTTTGTTGATGATGGCATTCTGGGATTCATAGTCCTAGGTGTCTTGGATCTCTCTGGCTTGAGGTGGGGGTGGGGTTCTGGGACACTCCCCTTTCCTGAGGACACCCCTCTTACAAGAACAGTATGTAATCAAAGCAGACACATATGTCAATGGAACAGAAAAAGAGCCCAGAAACAAACCCATGCATATATGATGAATTAATTTACCAAAAAAAAAGGAGCCAAGATACACAATAGGAAATGATTATCTCTTCAATAAATGGTGACAGGAATACTTGATAGCCATATGCTAAAAAATGAAACTGGACTACTGAGACCATTTTCAAAATGCAACTATAAATGGATAAAAACCATAAATTTTTAAACCTGAAACTTCTAAATGAAAACATAAGGGGTAGGCCTTCCTGGTGGCTCAGCGGTTGAGCGCTGCACTGTGGAGCTGTCGGCAGCCGCGATGCGAGTTCAACACCCGGCCAGGGAGATTCCCACATGGCGCAGCAGACCTCTCCTGCCTCGCCTGCTGCTCCCCCCAGCAGTGTATTTCCACCAATCTGCCTGTTCCAGTCCCCGCTCTGTCTCTGTGAACACTCTCGCTGCCCCACGCCTCTGGCCTGTACCCCAACTTGTATGCATAAATAAATAAAACTTTAAAAAAAGAAATAATAAGAGGTAAAGGTATTTGACACTGCTCTTGGCAATGATTTTTTGGATTGGACACTGAAAGCAAAAACAACAATGCAAAAATAAAGAAGTGGGACTACATCAAACTAAAAACCTTCCACGAAATGGCAACCATCAGCTAAATAAAAAGGCAGTCTACAGGACAAAAGAAAATAATTGCAAACCACATATACATTTAGGGGTTCATATCCATAACATATAAGGAACTCATACAAGCTCCGTTGCAACAAAAACTGAAAACAAAAAACCCAGTTAAAAATGGATGAAGGCTCTGAATAAACATTTTCCAAAGAAGACACACAAACGGCCAACAGGTTTAAGGAAAAAGGATGAACATTGCTAATCATCAGGAAAAGGCAAATCAAAACCACAATGAGGTATCACCTCACACCTGATAGGATGGCTATTATCAAAAAGACAAAAGAAAGCAAATGCTGGTGAGAATGTGGAGAATAGGGAACCCTGTGTACTGCTGGAGGGAATGTAAAAACTAGCACAGACATTGTGGAAAACAGGCGACATGAAAGATAGAACCACCATCCGACCCAACAATCCCACTTCTGGGGACAGCAAAAGGAAACAGAACGTTATCTCAGAAAGATATCTGTAATTTCAGGCTCACTTTGTTAGTATTCCTAATAGCCAAGGTATGGAAGCCACCTGAGCGTTCGCAATGGAAGATACACACACAGAAATATTATTCAGCCTTTGAAGAGAAGGAAATCCTATGATTTGCAAAAACATGGATGAACCTGCAGAGCATTAGGCTAAAAGAAAGAAACCAGACACAAAGAACAAACATCATGTCATATCACTGTTACGTCAGGGTAGACAAATGGCTGCCCAGAGGGGGCAGGGAGGGAGGGGAAAAGGAGAGGCTGGCAAGGGAGAAACTTGCAGGTTCCAGATAACTATGACCTGAGGCCCTAATGACTAACATGGTGACCAGGGTTGGTAATACTGTACTTTCATGTTCCAATGCACAGGAACAAAAGCCAGTATGTGAAATGATGGATGTACTAACAATTAACTCAAAAGTGGAACATCCTTTCTCAGTGCATAGGGAATAAACTCATCACACTTTAAATATCTCACAATTTTACTTGTAAATAATACCTCAGTGAGGTGAGGAAAAGAAATGGTGATTCGCACCCACTCCCTGCTTCAGTCTACTCTGCCCCTTGAGGTCTGACTGCACTGAAAGGTCTGTCCAGCTAAGTAGTTCTGGTGAGTCAGTGTCACTGGGGAGGCAGCAAGGAACAAGGAGGCTGGTGCATGAAGAGACTTCACACAGCACACTGTCTCCTCGCACCACTAATTCATTGTTGGCCCTTTTAATTCATTGCCTTAACAGTTCAGTTTATCTCCATCTCAAATCTCCAACCAAAACTTTTCAAAAGATCCTTTGTGTAGCATGTGGTAACTAACAAAATACTATTGAAATTAATAATGAGAATAGGATTTTATCTTCTTTCTACTTCACATTTATATTAAACCACTATCTCAAATATCCATTTGGTCTTTTGTTAATTAAAAGTACTAATTAAAGCCTTGTACTACTGGCAGCAATATTTAAAATAGGAATTGTGCCTTAAACATCGGGTAAACGTTTAATTGTCTTTTCTAAGAGAGATCCTTTTCATGTTAAATATTAGATCTTCGTATTGAGATTAGTTTAAATTGCCTCACTTTCTTCACCTGCCTATCAACTATATATATATAGCACAATTAAAAATGAGTGACTTCTATTCCATTATAATTTCAAATGTACAAGCTATATTAAAACAAAAGTACTGAACTCTAGTGAATATATTCAAAATGTTCTGAACAACTACATATCCTTAAAGGAAAAAAACATATCAGCTCAACAAAAGGTGAATTCATAGGCACTTCTCTTCCAACAATTATTTGTTGAGCGTTACATACTGAATAGTACATATCACACACCAGGCACAGCTTTACATTCTGAGAGCCGCAGTGTACAAGACAAACAGAAACCTCTGCCCTCGGGGAGTTTAGTACATATTTAAGTCCAGGGCAGTTTAGATGTCTGACCCAGGAAAATAAATACATATTAGAAATCTATTTTCAAATCAAGAAAGTCATCTTCAAGAGCCTGGTTAACAACCTGAAGGAGAAAAAACACTGCAAATGCATGTTGGAAAGAAAAAAAGTTTCCAAGTCAATAAACTTATAAAAGAACTTTGGCTTTGATTATTAATAATCTCATATTTAAGGAGGAGTTTTTTAAAGAAGGGTATGCTTGTGACAAGGATACAAATTTCACACATAAGAAATTCCGATAGACATGATGTTCCCAGGAGACCTCTTTGGACTATATCCCAAACCCAAGAACATTAGGTTCATCCTCTAAATTTTGTTCTTAATTTTTTGTTGAAACAACAATGATATAATATAAAATACACAAAATCTTCAGTGCATAGCTATATGAATTTTACTAATACACAAACCCACAGAGTATATAAGTAAGAACACATCCAATGGAGGGCTCTAATATCCAAGGTTCATTCACTTTGCCCTTTAAAGTACTCTGATGAAAATGTTTGAGGAGCACAAACATTAAGCCAATTTTCATTACCTGTTCTTGTCCCTGGCGAGTGTACGCCTTGACACTTAACATCCTTAATAATCCCAGTGTCTTTGGTACCTACAAAAATAAACGCATATCATTACAATAAAATGAATTTCATTACAGTAAAATGAAAATCTCTAACAAATCTGGTATTTTAAGAAATGGTTAAAAAATCATCAGTAATTATCAGAGATCTTCATGAAACTCTGTCTTGTTTAGGAAAAAAACAATCTGGCAAGTGGCAAATCTTATAAAACTCATACTCAAAATCAAACGCTTTTTGAGTACATACATAAGGAGTCTAGCACAGTGCATGCAAATTCAAATTCACTTCGCAAATGAGGCTGCTCCGGGTTACCATTTTACACGAACAACACTATGGAAATGGTCAAAATTTCCAACAAAAATTTCATTCATCAAAGAATTGCTATTGTATTTGATTAAAAAACCAGTATGAGAAAAATATAGCAGAGGACTATCTTTGTTTCTAGGTTTAATAAGCACAAAAGCAAGAGGGCGAGAGGAGTATAATTTTTTTTTTAAAGAAAAACAACAAAGAGCCTCCCTGGTGGCGAAACAGGTTAAGTGCAGCACTATGAAGCTATCCAGAGCCACTGCAGCTGGAGTTCCATCCCCAGCCAGGGAGCTTCCCACATGGCGCAGCAGACCTCTCCTGTCTCCCCGCTGCTCCCCTCAGCAGTGTACTTCAGTTGATCTGCCTGTTCTGCTCCCCACTCTGTATCTGGTGAATTCTCTCACCACGCCACACCTCTGGCCTACACCCCCGATTCTATGAATAAATAAATAAATCTTTAAAAAAAAAAAGAACATAAAATACCTTAGCCACTAAGGACGGTAGTTTAGCTGCTCCTCTAAGAGCCCACACGGAGTATCATGTTACCCAGCTATGTCATCGGAGGCACAATACAGAGAAGGAGAGAAAAGTTTTTGCTACCGGAGTTGTCCAAGTACAGGATAAAGAGTGCTTGTCAGGACAATGTAAATAAAATCCGAGAAATATCTCAACATGATCTAGAAGAGACTACGATGAAGATTTCTATAACCTTGGGAGTTCATGAATCCATAATTTTCGTTCCACTTCTCTACATATTATAGTAAATAGAATATTTATTAATAAAAAACAAGTATTCAGGGCCTCCCTGGTGGCGCAGCGGTTGAGCACTGCACTGTGGAGCTGTCGGCAGCGCAATGCAAGTTCAACGCCCAGCCGGGGAGAATCCCACATGGTGCAGCAGACCTCTCCTGCCTCACCCGCTGCTCCCCTCAGCAGTGTATTTCTGATCTGCCTGTTCTTCTCCCCACTCCGTCTCTGGTGAACCCTCTCACCGCCCCACGCCTCTGGCCTGTACCCCAGCTTGTATGTATAAATAAATCTTTAAAAAAATAATAAAAATAAAAATAAAAAACAAAAAACAAGTATTCGAACAAATACTTAAACACAAGTATTATTAGGAACCCTAATCACAATAGTCAAAAAGGGGAAACAACTCAAATGTCCCTTAATTGAAGAACGGATAAGCAAATATCATATGATAGATTATTCTTCCGATATAAAAAAGAATGATGTACTCATACATGCCACAACTCACATGACCTCAAAAATATTATGGTAAATGAAAGAAGTCAGATACAAGGGTACATTTTATATGATTCCATTTATCGGAAACATCAGTATAAACAAATCCATTGAAACAAAGTAAACTAGTGATTGACAGAGCCTGGGTAAATGGGAGAAGAAGCAATGATTGCTTAATGGGTATGAGGATTCCTTTTAGAATGATGAAAATATCTTAGAACTAGAGAGTGGGGATGGTTTCACAGTGTTGTAAACATACTAAATACCACTGAATTGTATACTTTAAAATTGTCAATGGTTAAATTTATGTTAAATGAATTTTACCTTAATTTAAAAGAAAAAGACAGGAGGACACTGCTGAGGTTAAAATTTTCCCTACTAGAACTTGAGTAACTAAAAACATTAGTGATGGCCTAGCTCACATTTCCCAATATTCCCTCCAAAAACAAGAAAGGACAAAAGAGGAAAATAAATCTACATGAAAGCCACAACCTCAGTTTAACTGGAAGATAAAGGATAATACAGATTTCAAAATAACTGTAAGTAGACACGGAAAAATCACCAATCCCAGGGTGTCACTCCAGTGCACCTAGAAACCTCCACCCTCTCCCAGACCTACCATGAGACCTGGTGATAAGCAAAAGAAGACTGGAAAAATACTACAAGGTCTACTAAGATCTATCTAAAGCCACCGTCAAAATTGTAACACAAGAAAATTTCTCAGAAATAGAAAAAAAAAATCTAAACCTGTACCTTAAAAGAGCCAAAGGAGCACTCAAAAAAATTAACCAAAAATAACTGACTCCAGGGCCTCCCTGGTGGTGCAAGGGGTTGAGTCTCAGCACTATGAAGCTATCAGCAGCCACTGCAGCACGAGTTCGATTCCCAGCCAGGGAGCTGACACACATGGCGCAGCAGACCTCTCCTATCTTCCCACTGCTCCCCTCAGCAGTATACTTCAGTAGATCCGCCTGTTCTGCTCCCCACTCTGTCTCTGGTGAATCCTCTCACCACCTCACCTCTGGCCTAACCCCAGCTTGTATGCATAAATAAATGTACCTTAAAAAGAAAAAAAATAACAATTGACTCCAAGATATAACCCAGTAAAGTTATTAGACTTCAGAGATGACAAAAATCCTCAAGGCATCCAAGCAAAATGGCCAAATAACAAAGAAAAAATAATTTCACTTGTACATCAGACTTTTCAAATTCTTCAAGGAATGTAACAGTAGAGAGTGGCTTTTTTAAAGTTCAATGACAGAAAGCGTAAACCAATAATTTTGTATCCAGACAAGCTTTCCTCCAAATATCCAGGCTACAGAAAAACAATTTTGAACACATAAGTACTTAAGAACTCTTCACCTGAAAATATATGCTAGAGGATAATTTCATCCACATAAGAGATGACTGGGACGTTTTTAACAATATAACTTGAGCATTTTAAAATATATAAGTGGACATTTAAGATTAAAGGAAGGTGAGGATGAGAGTAGAAATTGTCGTGTAAATATGTGCTTTGATAAAGTAGAAATCATACAACTAAAAAAGGGAAAGGAAAGGAAAAGAGGAAAATAGCTCATTGCTGTATAACTGATTAGCAGCAATTAAAGAATACCAGCTAAATGATAAACTGATAAAATACTAGAGGGCACTGCCAATATCAATATGGTAACTTCATGAATGTTGGCGTGAATCCCCAACTCAAGCAAACTCAGGCGAGAACAGAAAGAGGAACCATAAACAATTATAACAACTCTGAACGCGTAAACAAAAAGGAAAAAAGGGGTGGTCTAAGTCCCCCCAAAACTGAAGAGTTTTTGCAATGGAGAAAAATAAAAGCAATGCTGATAAACCTAACAGACAGCAAAACTCATGATGTAGGAAACCTTTTAAATGAGCAAGCGTGGGAGATCTGAGGACAATAGGAGGGGCCGGTCCTGCAGGAGCGAGGACAGCGTAACAATGAGGACCAGGTCCCAGCATCTCCGCAGAGGCAGGTGGGTGGCGGGACCCTCTGGAACGACTCTTCTTTTCTCAGGGAAGGAGGATTTCTCAAAGAAACAGCATTCTAAAATAGTATTTTAAACTGAAAAAGTGGCAGCATCAATAACAAAAAATACACTGAGGTTTGTTCATTTTTAAACATTTTTAAACTGTTTGATCCTAAAGCTACAAGATAATAAATAACACTGGATCACTTTAGGGTTCATCGGGCACCTTCACACAGATGACACCTGATCAGGCAGAGGTCCTCATCCATAGCGCTAGATGAGCTGGTCCAAGCCCAGGCTGGCTTCTGTCCTTTCCCCCGCCACTCATCTCCAACCTGGTATCTGCTCAGCTCGCTGTCCATGTTTGTGGCCACGGCTGTCTCCATCAATACAATAACTCCTTGAGGGCTGCTAACTTCATACTCCTAATATTTGGAGCAGTGATTCGATACTGAACAATGAACAAATAAAACTACCTTACATAGATGACACTGACATTAATTTGGAAACTTTAGTCAATGCGCCTATTGAATTTTAGTCTCTTTTACAACCCAGCAGCCTTGTGAGAGACTAGAATATACGTCAGCAGCATTTTCCATCAATATCTACCCCAAAACAATAGCAACCTAAGACAAAGAAGAGGCTCGATGAGACCTGTATCTTCCACCTGACAAGAGGAACTAATCCTGTAAATGCAAATGACTTTGAGGTAGGGCAGGCTATGTAGAATGATTGTAAGTTTAGCTTCAAGGCACATTTAAAAGGCACTAACATAATTAAAATACACTTGCAGCATTTCAAGAAGTTAATCACACAGCAGAGCATTCAATTTGCAATTCAATATTTTCCCCCACTTATTTTGCCAGTGCACAAGCAATTTTCTTTTAAGAGATTCCAATACCGAAGCTTCAGGCCAGAGAGGGAAGGACCATGCATAGCAGAGCAGATTCCAACGCTTCATTAAGGAGCCCAGTGAAAGCACAGGAGAATCCAGAGCAGCCCTGGTGAGGACTTCCAGGCCGGGCCAGCCTCTGCACCGCCCCGCCCCGCCCCCAGGCCACCGCACCACCAGACTTGACTGCACTGGGCTGAAGGAGGTTATCCCCCTTTGACTACTTTTTCTCCCCTGTATCCTCCACATTTAACTATTTTTTTTCCCACTCAACCGTTAATTTTGACAAATTTCATAGCTACTGGAAAGCTGAAATAACTATACAGGAACCCCCAGTAAAACTTTCATCGGGGTTCACTAATGATGAACTAGTTGCCACATTTGCTTTCTCTGTGTGTATATGGACACTTTAATTTTTTTTTAATTTTTCAACTGAACCATTTAAAAACAAGCTGCAGACATCCCACGCAGACGCAGAGATAAAATGGTCCAGGCTCTTTCCGCGATCTGCCCTGATGTAGCTCACGTATCAAACCACAGTGGGTGTGCACTGCACAGACAGAGGCAGGACCACACTGCGCAGAGGAAGCCAGAGGCCCCGCATGTACAAGCAGCTGCCTGCTCACCCCCTTTTTATATGTAATGACGGGACCGTCACCACAGCATGACCTTGACAGCGCCGATATGTATATAATTTCATTGTGAGGCCAGGAAGGTGCTAAACAGGAACTGGATCCCGTTCCCTATTTCCAGTTGTTAAAAGTCCTCATCTGGGAAACTTGGCCGTGAGCTCACACTGGACTCTTTGCTGGGTCCAAACAAGAGAACAAACTGGTGCTAGGATGGGGGATGGAGATTAATGAATGGAAGGAAAAGTACAAAGCATAGTATTCTACTATGAACTGATCTCCAAATACAAGCTGTTTTAACACTTTGTGGTCCGCTCACGTATCAGTACGTTTTTTGTCACCAGTATTTTGTCACCAGTATCAGGTGGCCGCTCACGTATTCATACGTGTTCATCTGGTCTCCGGTTTTTCACGCCACGGTGGATTATTTGGAACGATTAGGAGCTATTTCTTTGATCGTGCTCAGTCTAGAAGCTTTACACATTGTTTTGGTGAAAGTGTCAGGTGTTTTATGAGAGATATGACAGTTTTTTGAATATCCAGTAGTTCAGGAGTTGTGTGTGTTTTAGTGAATGCTTCTACCATTCATGCGGCGGCACAGAAAATGACCGGCCCCAAGGGCTGGGAAATTTAAAGGGCACCGGCATACAAAGTGTTAAGATCTAGGGTCATATAAACTGAGAAACTGACCTCATTTTTAAACATCTACTTTTGGGTTCAATTCATAGTAACTTATTTCAGTATACGCTAAAAGCTAGAGAAAAAATAATGGCAGCTTACTATGGTGGGATCAGTCTCGCCAAAGGATCAGACAGGCTCGCCATATGCCCAGCGTAGGCCTCTTCCGGAAAGTGTCACTGTGGTCTAAGGAGCCAAGATGCCCTGAGGCACGGGGTTCAGAAGTCTGCTGCCACTCCTTAAAGAATGCAGCTCGCTCTGCGCTTGCAAGAGTGGCAAGAGCGGTGGAGCTCCTACCGGCTAACAAGTCCTTATCCTTATCTCAGGCCTCCACCCGTCCTCACTGATGAAGAAATCACTGGTCCCCTCCCTATGGCCTATGAGAATGTAGTTTCCCGGGCTTACTGCAGGTAAAGTTTTGTCAGGAACAGTCCTCTGGACCTGGGCAACGCCTCCATTTTCTCTGAGGAAAGATAAAGGCATTTCCTCCTTGAGATGTGCAGCCTCCCTCTCCTCCCTCCTCGATGTCCGGGCTCCTAAGCCAGGAGAGGAATCTCTGGGTCACCCCCATTTCACTCTAGCATTTGCAGTAAATCGCCACATCTATATTAAATTTTGGCTTTTCACCTACTAAGCCATCTGATATTAGTTTATTTGGTCACTGAGCCTCAAAAAAACCCAGGGGGGTAGGCACATTTCCCCCTGCACCCTGAAACTACAACTGCTAAAGCTTTCTTTAAACAAGTACTTCTTCATTAGTTCCTTTCAAAATCAAAACCTTGAACCAGAATTATTATGAAATCAACATATTTTAAGACAGAAATAATGTGACAGTTACATTCACTATAGGAAGAAACACTATAACACATTCACTCAAGGTGTTTCATCTTAATCTCAAGGTTTCTTCCTTCACTTGAAAAACATCTGAGTACCCACTACAGGTCAGGTGATGTTCCAAGAATAGGTGCAGGATTTTGATCAAGTGCCTGTTTTCCTGCAACCCACACAAATAACAAAGTATACTCTATATTATCACAGTGTGGCCAATATAATAAACAGAATTAACATTCACTAATACCTAGTCTCTCTCGTCTTTCTGGACACTTAGAGAACTACTTCCAAGCTCCCTTGTAGGCAGGAGCAAGAACAAGATTAATTGCAATAAATGAACTTGAACTGTTAGCAGAAGTAATGTCAGTTCTGGTTGAAGACAGTAAAGAAGTTCCACCTTTTAGCCTTCTCTTCCCCTTCCTAAGGGACAGTGGAACCTCAAGAGGTCATCAGCCTCCATGGATCTATTCATTGCCACTTGGAGCAATCTGTCCAGGGGAGTTACAGTACCATCAGTAGGCTTAGCCACAAACGAGCAATAAATTTTCATGTCATAAACCACAGAAACGCCAGGATTTGCCATTTTGCTTATGGGACTGTTTTCAGTATCACTACTGAGTCCAGCCTACACTGACTATTAAAACAAAAAGGAAAGCTTGATACAAAATAGAGGTTCAATTGTAGAAGAAATGGATGAATGGCTGGCTGAACAGTCCATAAAAACGTGGGACAGGATGGAAGCCAGCGTACAATGGCAGTTAAGAACCTGAACAGGGTACTTCTGCCAGAGTCTGTGCACCAATCCCACCAGTTATTTAAGTACACGCCACTTTCCGCGTCACCAGATTGGAGCTAGTAACAACGCATACACTTAATGACACTTAAATGAGCCAGCACACGTAACGGCTCCCTCAGGAGCGCCGCCAGCACTAAGAAGTGCTCAGTTAACGGTTAACATCTAAATACACAAATGAAAGTATCAGGATTGATGTTAGGTTTGTTTTCCTAATAACTGCAAATTTAGTTACTGAAAATGAGACCAAGGTAAATACAGGAAGCCTTAGATAAATTTGATATTAGAATGAAATACTAAAATGTGACTCACATGAAGTCACTTTCCTCATATGGGACAAATTATTTCCTCCTCAGTATCTCACAAAGGCCTTATCTACGACCTATTAGCCAAGTGACGTGCCACAGCTAATACTTACTGCCATCAGCCTGTCTCCACCGTTGGTCACCTGCTTGTAATAAGGGGATCCTGAAAGAACTCTCCAGGCAGAAAGGCCACTGCTAGAGGCTTTGGATATGCCCACTTCAGCAGTTTCACATCCACCAACCAGTAAAAGTCTAAAAAAATTGGAAAATAAACAGAATTAATAAGTTTTAAATCAGAACAAGTCATCATCAAAACCAAGAGAACAGACAGTCGTCCTCACCAGGAAAACTCAAAAACAGCCACAGACTAAACCTAGAAAGCAAATATTTTAGAGAAGAAATCCAGAAACCCAGATGGGTTTCATTGAAAACCCACTTTTTCAATTAGAACTCACCTTGACATATGCAGAGGTGGGGCCTGAACACTCCAGAACCTGACATGCACAGGGGAATTAGAAATGAGGGAAAATGTCCTACGGTTGGTGACTGTCAAGGAAACTTTCTGAATCAACCACCACCAGACTTGGATGAACAGATGTGTCCCCTCACCCAGGTGCCAGCAGTAATTACAGCGGCACATCAGGAGCCAAGACGGCGCTATGCCAGATGTTAGAAGGCAATGACAGCTGGGAACCCAAGACAGGCACGAAGTATACAAGCCCAAAGAACAGCCATGTCGAACCAAGATGGTTTCGTGGCTTCCTGTGCATTATAACCGGTTCACTTTTCTGTCTGTCATATTTTGTTAGCAAATTAAGGCCAGTGACCAACAGGGTAGAGTCTAATAAACTCAAAGTCGAAAGAATGTGTGACCACTATACAAATTGAGCTGATTAATAATGGAAACCCAACAGTTGTGATGTTTCAAGTTATATTCAGTAATTCTGGCAAGGAGCTGTATAACAGATACCCAAATCACCCGTCAAAAAAAGAAAAACAGTTTGAAAGTAAATGTTCCCATATATTAAAAAGAACACTACAACTAACACTACAATCACTAGTAAATGGTCTTTCTCGGTGACAGTAAGGCAACAGAGTGACAGTAGAGAGAAACTACAGGCTTCTCAATGTTGGAATAAAGAAAAAATAAATACAATATGTCCCTCTGTGGGGAGGGGAGAGACCATGGGTAGGGACAAAAATAGAAGGAAGCACCATGGACTATGGTGGTGACTGTAGGGGATTTGGTATGGGAGCACTACAGTGGTGATACTTGTTGGGGGGTGGGGGAGGATCCTATTGTTACTTCAATTATAAAAATAAATTCACTTTGAAATATTAAAAAAAAAATAGGTCCCTTCCTTATGCTACCTAGGGGACAATGGGGTGAAGAAGAGTTCAAATCAGAGGTTTCACTTGGCAAGTCCACACAACGTGCCCCTCACATGTAATCTACTACTGTGCTAAGGGACAGGAAACAATGATCAAGCTCCTTTTACATCAAAATGTATATAATACCTGTCATTACCAGGCTTCCATTTTGCCAAAAAGAGGAAGCACTAGTCACACAAACTATTACCTCTTTCCTGGCCTTACTCATAGAAAAGAGAAAGAAAACCTTTAAAAAATTTTAGTGCAAAAAGCAACACTTAGCCTCTGGTGATTCTGCTCACCTTGAGGCTAGCAGAATAAAGATCCCCCAGAAGAGGTCCATCTACTTGAAACCCAAAAACATGTTATGCACACAAATTTAACACTGCTATTCAAGTGACCTCAAAACAGAGCAATCTTCCTGCAATACCCAGGGCCCAAGATATGAACAAGGTCCTTATAAGGAAGAGAGTAACAAGGGGGCAGTACTGGAGTGACGTGGAGTGAGAAAGACGCCACCGGCCACTGCTGACTCTGCAGGTGGAAGGGGCCACAAGCCAAGAAAGCGGGGTCACCTCCAAAAGCTTGAAAAGGGGCAAGAACAAAGATTCTCTCCAGGAGCCTTCAGAAAGGAACACAGTCCTTCTAACATCTTGATCTTTGCTCAGTGCCACCCACTCCATACTGCCCTTCCGGAACTGTCACATCGTTAATTTATTGAGGCTACCCACCGAGGTCGTGCAATTGCAGGAAACTACCACCCCCCTGCTTCCTTCCAGCACAGGGCTCAGTGAGCTGCCACTCGGATTCCACCACTGCTCTCTTCTCATTTGAACAATTGCTCTTGAACATCTGCTTCTGAACTAAGCCTACAATGATTAAGGAAAAAACTCATCTCTACCATAATCTCTCTAATGTAAGAATTTCAAAACTGTATGAAATCCTTCCAGGTTTACCCATGGAGTTTATTTAGTTCAACTCAAAATCTCACAATTTATAAAGTTATAGAAATAAATGTCCTTTGCTCATGAAACCACTTTGAGTCCCTTGTCATTCAGCCTTTTCCTACCACCTTTATGTAAGATTCAAATAAGTTTACATCACAGCAAACCGGAAGCAACAGATTTTGAGAAGATGGCTCGAGGCCACCCATTTTTTTTGTTTGTTTGTTTGTTTAAAGATTTATTTTTATTTATACATACAAGCTGGGGTACAGGCCAGAGGCGTGGGGCGGCGAGAGGGTTCACCAGAGACGGAGCGGGTAGCAGAACAGGCAGATCAGAAATACACTGCTGAGGGGAGCAGCGGGCGAGGCAGGAGAGGTCTGCCGTGCCATGTGGGATTCTCCCTGGCCGGGCATCGAACTCGCGTCGCCGCTGCCGACAGCTCCACAGCGCAGCGCTTAACCGCTGCGCCACCGGGGAGGCCCAAGGCCACCCATTTTGAGCTGTTTCTACCCTGAGCCCGTCCTTGAAGGTAACTCATAATCACCCTGCTCACCCAGCTGATTTGGGTCCAAAACCAAATGACTAGTGGTATTACTTGCCTAGAGCATTCCGCACCAATGATTGTTTTATATCAAAATAATTTCCCCAAAAAAAAGAATCTATAGTGCAGATAAAATCAATTTTTTCCTCTAGATACCACTATCAATTTAAAGAAAACACAATTGACAAATGAAAAAACACTTTAACAACAAAATAAAGATGCAATCTAAGCAATGGGGGAATCTAAAATAATCTACACAATAACAAACTACAGACTAAATGACCCGATTTCTTCAATGGTATATTCCCTCCCCTCTTCCCTCTTCCTTCTCCCCTCTTTCATCTCCCTCTGCAAAAAGCAGGAGAGAAGTGAACAAAACAGATCAATGAACTAAAGAGAGAACTGACTGGGTATTTGAAGACATTGACAAATTGAAAAATGATTGTTAATTATCTTCAGATATGACCATGGCTGCAATAAAGTGCTGTCCAGGATTTACTTAAAAATAAATAGGGACAGCTGGTGGAGGGATAACTAACACACACCTGAAGTGAGACCAGCACACTCTGGCTGTTGAGACTGTGACAGGCACAAGGGGACGGCATGCTACTCCATGGACAGGGCTCACATTTTCCACAAAGATTTTTTTTTTAAAGTCATTTTGTTAGGAAAAGCTCCTCTGAATAAAGAGGAACAGAGTTTTGATCTACATTTCTACATACAATCCAGTGTTTTTTTCCAAATAGAAAACATGCTATTCATAAAGCCTATCTTTATAAATCAGTACCCCATAATTATAATACAAGTAAAAACACTGAGAATTCAACAAATTCCCACAAGGCCAAGAGAAAGCAAATGCTAATAGCTAAAATAACTTCTTCTACTCATGTACCACATATTTTCATTAACTGTATTATTCTTTTCTCAAGAATCAGAACACTACCATTTAATCTGCACTCATGTATCATGGAAGGAACAGATATCTAATTTTCAGGCTTAACAACATACGCATAAAGATTAAGTTGCCTGACTACTGAAGGCTACAGGGAGCTGAGATTTCAGATTTCTCATCACCTGGTCTTGATATCAGAAGGCACTTCCTATCTACCAATTCTGAAAATTACGCTGGCCACACAGAGCTCAAAATGGCGACAAAATGGTAAGTTCCATTAAGATCAAGAGATTCAATACCTGCTTTCAAGAAACCTTTGCCCCATTCACCGTTGACTGAGGAGTAAGTGGGACAAAGAGGCAGAGTGAGGGAGCAAGTCCTGTGTGTCCCACCTAGTGGTTACGGCAGCTCTGGACGCTGATGCTCCAGGGGCAAGAATGCACATGTGTTCACACACGCAGCCAGACATGTGTGCTGGGCAGGGGGCCGCGATGACTTCATCAACGTGCTTACACAATGGGTAAGGGGGCAGCCATTGTGTGCCAACGTGGGAGGCACTGAACACATGTGTTCTCTGCATTCCGAGAGCTCACGCTCTAATTAAAGCAAATGAAAGAGCCAGGTGATGGAATGAAGAGGTACAAAAGCCGACAACCCTCTCTGAATATGACACCCGGCCCACATCCACCCAATTCCAGATGCTAATTTGGTCCACTGTTGTTTTACTGGGCTCACGATGTTGACTAAAGCTCATCACAAGTAAGAAAGCACAGTTGGGACAGGGTTCCTGGGCAACATGGGCCGAAGTGAAGGGGAGTAAGGTTCCCCTGGTAAAAGCAAGTCACGGAAACGAACACAGTTAATCTGACAGAGAGGAGAGAAAGCAGAGGCCCGGCACAGTGCACACAATAAATGTCTCCTGAGGGATGGGGTAAACTGAAAGCTCCGACTGATTACTCCTTAAGCAGCACAGTGAAAGGCGCTCTAGACGGAAGCTACAGGCCCCGCTGCCTGCCTTCCCTCTTACTTGATGCCAGTAGGAAGAGCAGAGGAGATGAGACGGGGGAAGGAAGGGTCAGGGCAACAAGGCAGGGAACCAATCATGTGCTGGGGAGACAGAGAAGGGAGGGTCACAAACTAAAAAAAAGGTACCAGAAATGCTAAGCGGAGAACTTGGTCAAGGAAAGCATCAGGAAGAACTCAAAATGTTTGTGAAATAATAAGAGACATGAACCGAGAGAGCAGTTTCATGCTCTTTGATGGACTCAATACCTTAAGGATGCCAGTTCTTCCTAAATTTTTCTATAAATTGCATACAATTTCAAATAAAATCCCCACAGAATTTTTCACGGAATTGAACAAACTGATACAAAGAAATGAGAAAAACATAAAATCCACACGGGAAGGGAGAGTTCCAAGAACAGTGAATTCACAGGAAGAACCTTTTCTTCCCCTTTGTGAGCTGTACTTTGCAGGTGCTGATCTGGAAACGCTTTTCTACCCTGGAGTCAACAAGATGACTTATCCTTTGAATGTGGCCACATTAAAATCTAAAACAACTACCATACAGTAAAAGGACAAATCACACAAGGAGAAGTTATTGTAACACATAAAACAGGGTATTAAGCAGGCAGATATTAGAGGGACCTCCCACAACCAGTCCAAAAGAAAAATGGACAAAGATTAAGCACGTTACAAAAGGAGAAATCCAAAAACCAGTAACACAGTGTAAAACAACACCAATTTCCATGAGGCACCATCTAGAATGTTCAGTGACACAGTAACTCTTATAAACAATGGGTGAGATAGCATACTGGAGCAGCCATTCTGTAGAATGACATGACAATGTGTGACAAATACACACACACAACCACCCCATGGACTGTGTTCTAAGCAAATTCTAGAGAAATTCTTGCACAGAGACATTTACCTTTTGGAACAAGAACATTCTGTACAGCACTATGTTTAATGCAGGAAAATTAAAAATGTTTATACGTTCAGGAGAGATAGATAAATCAATAAATTGTCCAGGGAAACAATGTCTAAGAGAACAACATGAAAACATGTTGTGGAAGATCCTACCTCTAGAGAGGCGAAAGAGACAAAGGAATGAAGCAGGGGATTTTGTTTGTAATGCTTTGGGGTTTTTACATTTTTGTCTGCACATAAGCACATACTCAGACACGTCTTAAGAAAGACAGACTTAGTATGTGTGAATTTGGGGTAGCAGGTACTTTGCTGTTCTTCACATCATTTTCTCTCTATTTTTAGTTTATAAAGAAGAACATCAAGGTAAGTATCCCAAACTATACACATCAAATTTTCTAGTTAATGAATTCCCAGAGAAAAAAATTCAATGATTTGGCCTTGTGATATTTTGAGGCTGTCTACACATTAATGATTATATCTTAAGCAGTCTGTGAAATATGTACTGAAAGGACTATTAGATTTTTGCAGAAACTAAGTTTACAGACAGTACTGTAGAAAATAATTTATATCATTAACGTTATTTTCCATTGCAGTAAGTTCTTTCACCCAATGCACAGTGGAAACCACTACTTCATTATACAGGGTATTTGGCTCCTAAGTGCCTACTTTAAAAACTACATTTGAAGCAAATAATTGGTTTTAAATAATTCTATAAAGTTAGAAAGCAAAACAAAATTTCTATTAAGACAACCTGAATTCTCTAGAAAAACACACGATTTAGGGAGGTCTTACCTCTCCTTAACCAAAACAGAAGGGAAAGAGAGAGAGATTAACTTTCCGAAAAATCTTTGACCTCAAAATGTTGTGAAAAACAGGACAATCATGGGTCTAGGCGTCAGTGGCATCAGGTCCAAATACTTTTGCAACAAAAGAAAAACTGTGATCTTAAGAAATTTCATTTTCCCACCATCTAGAACCTTCCTAACACTTTGTGTGCCGGTGCCCTTTAAATTTACCAGTCCTTGGGGCCGGCCATTTTCTGTGCCACCGCATGAATGGTAGAAGCATTCAATAAAACACACACAACTCCTGAACTACTGCATATTAATAAAACTGTAGTATCTCTCATAAAACACCTTACACTTTCACCAAAACAATGTGTAAAGCTTCTAGACTGAGTACGATCAAAGAACTAGCTCCTAATAGTTCCAAATAAATCCACCGTGGCGTGAAAAACTGGAGACTAGATGAACACGTATTAATACGTGAGCGGCCACCTGATACTGGTGACAAAAACACGTACTGATACGTGAGCAGACCACAAAGTGTTAATAAACAATGAACAGTCTTCTTGGAACCAGCCTGGAGTATCATGTCTAGTGCTCCCAGCTGATCAGCGTCACGAAGTAGAATGTGTAGGGACACACACTTGGTCCCTTCCCTAGCAGGCCTGAGACATACAGTCATACAAGAGGATGAAAATGAGCCGAGTCCACGCCAGGGGAAAGGGCAAGTCCACCACTGCACAGCCCCTCTTGAAGAACTTTGAGTTAGGTACAAAAAGGTAAAAAGGGAAGATAAACTACATGGAGGAAAAGGCCAAGGAAGACTTCAGAGGAAAACACCAGTGAAAGGCTTATCCTCTAGGCCATTTCCCAAGAGGTTACAGGTATCATGTAAGGAACATTCTAAACCAAGGGAATTTGATGGACAAGAGCAGAGACTAGTTCGTGAATGGTGTGTGTGGAGAATGACAAGAAAAACAGTGAGAGCTTCTGGCCTATAAAAGGCTGTGGAAGTAGCAGGATGGAAAGGTCAAAGGGCTCCAACAATGCGCAGGGCTGACTGGCTCACTTCCTGGGCACTGTCACCTTCTCGCCTCCTGCGGTAAGAGTAGGGCACACCACGCCCCATGACCAAACTCTGAGCCACTGGGCACTAGCGGTGTCTGTATCCCTCGCAGCACTGACCGCAGAGGTTTCGCTCAAGAAACCTTGGCTCGGCTACATGGAAAAACTACAGGGACACAAAGATCAGGGGCACAAGGACAGGCCTGTACTTGGCTTAACCTCTCCAGACGTCCGTTCTCCCACTGAGAAATGAAGAAGTTGAGCCACGTGATGGATGAAACTCGCTTCCAGCTCTGCGCTCTGACACTCTAAGAGTCTAAAACTCAAAGCAGGAAGAAAAATAAACAGTGACTGATGGCGGAAAAAAACACAAAGGAATGAGTTAAATGAGCAGGGAAAAAGGCAGTGGCCAGGGCAGAGCAAGGGGCAGTAGTAAGGGGGTGGCCAAAGCATCAGAGGAAAGGGAGGAAGGGACAGAATGAGCGCTCTTAGGCTCCACCACACAGTGTCACTGAGGAGCTGGGAGATCTAAGTGTGACACAACAAATTAATCCAAGCATTACAAATGGTTCTTCAAATAACTGTTGGAAGAATCTGCCATCTAGTGGCCTAAAACTCCTTAAAGCCAAGCAAGGAAGTTTGAAATAAAGCAAGAAACTCTTGTATATATTCCTTCCAGTGAGAACACCCTTGCAGAATACAACAGGCAGGAAGGCCAAAAAGGAAAGAATAAAATGATGTGTCCCCAAATCAAAAAAGTCCTTTAGATTAAGCATGCCTAGCTAAGAAAAGGCTCAAAAAACATCACTGACTGCTCCTCTGCTGGAAGGTAATCCTCCATCAGGATAATTGAAATATTCCCAATTTCAATTCATTTTAGTGTATCTCAAACATTCCTTAATACAAAACAATACTAGTTTAATACTTAAAATTCTGTGTACACATATTAAATTAATCAAATTAAAGAGCTTACATGAAGAAAACTCACATAATCTTTACAACAATGGTTCTCAAACGTAAGCATGTATCAGAAATATCTGAGAGTCTGTCAAAACACCCACAGCTGGAACTCGAAGTAGGCTGAGGGAGGAGCGCAGCCATTTGCATTCTTGGTAATTTCCCTGGCGATTCCAATACAGCAGGTGGTGAAGGATCACACTTTGAGAATACACAAATTTTCATCACGCTGAGAGCTTTAATCTGAACTCTGGAGGATGGTTCACTATAAATCTAATTATAAAGCAGCACATTCTTCAGTCAATGCGTGCTTAGGGATGCTCACAGAACATTCATTATATTGAGTGATTAGTTGTCGAAGACAAAACACGAGA
Organism: Scalopus aquaticus; assembly: GCA_004024925.1. Taxonomy (NCBI): domain Eukaryota; kingdom Metazoa; phylum Chordata; class Mammalia; order Eulipotyphla; family Talpidae; genus Scalopus; species Scalopus aquaticus. The sequence continues at coordinate 31,186 of PVIJ01007384.1, read as the reverse complement.
ATTTTTTTTGGATGGATAAAGCACTATTACACTACTTAGTTCAGCAATGAAATCATTTCTTTCTCACAACCGGCCCCTAGCTGATCCATTCCACATCTATCCTTTTCCTTACTTCAAAACTGTCCAGGTTCCGAAACCAATTGTCACCTTCTATTGCAATGCCAGTAGATTAATTTTGAAGCCTTACTCAAACTTGTTTTCCCAGGAAAATAACTCTGGTCTTTGAACTCCAGCTCCCCCTCTATGGAACCCCGCTAACGCTTGAGGGGTACCCCTGAAAGCGAGTCTTCCTGCAACGCCTGCCACCAAGCTCCCTACCAGTGTCCACTGTTCAACGCCACCTCGTAGTCTGTACTCGACCCGCTGTCCCCCAACCCCCACTCCCACCGTCTCTCAAAATACCACCCGCCGGCTGTGCCCAGTGAAATGCCACAAAGTATGGTCCAAAAAGAAAGACTTCTCCTGAGAGCACACCGCTAATTAGCTGCACAGTGAAGAACAGCATTCAGGTCTCCTCTCTCCTAATCCAGGACGTATTTTATGACAAACATACATGTATATACATTTCCTACTTGCCTATAAGACATAATTAAGCATCATTCCTTCATGCCCATAAAATAAGCTAAAGACAACTCAAGAGTCCTCCTTCAGCTCTCCACTCCCAAGAGGGTCTCAAAAAGTTAGAATCATTCCAATAGCAGAAAATCAACCCAGTCCAAGTTACTTTGAAAATTGCACTTTCATAAATATTTGCAGAAGGACTACAAGGTAGTCCATATAACCTGGAAATATAGCTATAGCAAATCAACATACAAAATATCTAGCTTATAATTCATGAAATTCACAAACACTTAACGTTATATCAAGTTACAATAAACCAAAACACTGGGTGAAAAAGAGGAGAGTAACTGGCTGATTAACTGTTTTATTTCAAAATTTTCAGAATTTCCAAAATGTACAGAGGTCTTAAAAGGCCTATTTAAATAAAACTGACATATGAAAACAATGCAAGGGTCTCCACACGAAGGAGGGATGAGATGGGACACAGGCGATTTCCAAATAATTTTTTTCTTCAATGCTAGGCAAAAAAAAAAGATTAAGCAAATTGTTTTTTACTAAAAAGACAGCCAGCTGGAGGCCGCTTAAGACCAAGATACTTGCAGAGCCACATGTCTACCTACCATATTCTAGATGAAGACAAATCACAGGATGCAGTCACAACTCTCCACTCCCCTGCCTCCCCATAAACAAATGTCCCTGAAACCAAAATACCAGTCGTGAAGCTGGGCAAGTCCCTTACATCACACCTAAGAGCTTTCTCTTCTACTGAGCCCTCTTCAATTTTCTTCAAAGAACCAACCTGAACTTAGGGAAAAATAAAAAATTTCTCAGGCTGGAGAAATGAGAAATGGAGCAGCCCAATGAAAAACTTCTTAATATAAGGTCAACTCAATTACTGACATTCATATTGCCCAGGTACAAGGCTGCACATTAATCTCTCAAATGCCAATAGCCCCACATTATCAAAGGCCAAATGCACTCTCTCGCCACAGAGATAATCAGCAATGATCGTGACTGCAGTATTCATTCCTCTCCTAGAAGCCAGTCCTCACAAGATTATTAATCTCATCTAGTTAGAGTTTATGAAAAATTTCCTAATGCAATTCATACCTAACTGCTCCTCCAGCTGTCAATATAGTATATCTTTTCACATTTCAACACCCTGATTCTCACAGAACACACATGACCTCAGTAGCCACAGAGGAAGAAAGAGTTTTATGGCGATGGAATAGGTGTAAGGGCCCATGGGTGAGCTTCCGAAAGCATCTCATACAGGACACAGGTGGAACTGATCCTCACAGGCAAACAACAGAATCTGTCCATGTCCTTGGGTGAACCTTCAAGACAGAGAACTCTCAATGCTATCTTGTCGACAAGGTCAAATTTAAACACCCGTGGAACCAACCTCACGTCCCTCGTCACGGGTGAGGATGTATTAGGGAGAGACTGTGTCCCCTCTGTACCCTCTGCTAGAACCCCTCCCTGCTACACCCAAGACCTTTCCTTCTACTCCATGCCAGTGAAGTTATCATGTCACCTGAGAGCCCACACACACAACAAACGCGTTGGCCCCCACTAAGCTATTTACCTAGAACGTTCTCTTTACCCCAAGAACGTAAATACTAAAGTCTTGGTCTAAGGGAAACCAGAAGCCCATGAGATGACCTAATCTGTACCCCCAATGCCCTTCAACACTTGAGTGTGCCACAACTTGAAGGTATTCCTCAGTCTCCCCTAGAATGACAGCAGTCCCACCTGTGCATCCTTCCTGGGTTCAGTTCCGTAACTACACTTCTGCCTCTTCACACGTAAACTACTTCAAGGCAAGTTGACACCCTAGCTCATTGTTCCTATAAATGTCATCTCAAGTTCTTTCTATAGACTCTGTATTTGGCCTAAAACAGAGCTGACTAAAGGAGAAAATAAAAAAGTGTTCCTCATCCAAAGACCCAGTTCTCCCCTGTAAGCCACAGCATACCCTATTACGGAGCCTCTCCATGCCCTGCATGAACATGGACGTCTGTCCTAACACAGAGAAAGGTGCTCAAATAAAAGCCACTATAAAGGGTCTTTGTCTTTCCTATTTATTCCTTTATTACAATTTTACTCGGGTATGATTTACACATAAAACTCACAGGCATAAGAGACCTTTAAGGATAACAGAAATCCTCTGAACGCAATGATGGTAGTGGCTGCACAACTCTATAGATAGGTGAAAGAGCACGGTCAAAAATCAGCAAATCCATAGAGCTTATCCCAAAGCTTCTCAATGAATTGTTGTCTCATATTACCCCATCTGCCACCTCAATTTCTCTCCTTCAGTGGTGCCTCACAGAACAGGCAAAACGACAAATTTCATTAAACCTTGAATTTGGGTATTACCAATTTATCCTAACTCTACTCTGGCTGATTTATTTCACATTAGTAAACTCCTTGTGGATGATAAATATCACACGCTCACACTACTAAAGAAACTGAAAATAAATAAAAATGGGATTAATTTCAGTTTCTTTCACTTTAAAGAGACCACATAATGGAAAATATAAACAACCCAGCAATATTTTGGTCATGCACAACAGGGCACTTATACATACTCCATACTTTTTAACAATTTTCATTTGGAAACCTTAAGCCGCTCATTCATTGCCAAGCTGACCGCTGACAAGAACTGTGCATGACGGCAGAACAAGAGGCCTCTCTCCATTTATGTTATCTGTCTATTATCCGTCTGATAACAGATTTAACTTTCCAAAATGTTTATTCACCCCCCAAAAAAAAACCTTCATTTGCTTAGATCTTAAGTCAAAAAGTGAAAGCCTTAAGAGTAATAAAGGTACCCCAACTTATGACAAGTATGATGTCAAAACTACACAATTACAACTCTATGGTCCTGAGAGAACCACATTTGCCCTCCTGAAATACTGCTAGGAAAAAGGAAAACAAATATTTTTTTGCCACAAATCAAGAAATGGAGCAGTGATTAGAACCTGATCTAAACAACCACAAAAGAATGCAAGGGGTTAAGACATATGCTACTCTTCCTCTAAAAGGAACGAGGAAAATGAAACAGGGAAATGTGGGGGATAAAGGATACAAAATAGAAGAGAAGAAAAAGGATGAAAAAAGTCCAAAGAAAGAAACACAGTCATTTTTCTCCTCCACTCAGGAAATGAGCCGCATGTGCCAAGAACCCGGAGAGGGAGTAGAACCAACCCACAGGCAGCCACAAGCTGGCCGCGCCGGCTCTCACAAAGACCTGAAAGACACTCTCTGCCTCCGGTAGCTGACATTCCAAAGGGAGACAGAATATGCAAGAGAGAAAAAAAAAAATAACAAAGTGTGAAACACAGTAGCAGTGCCCAACAGCACAAACACAGGGCAGCAATTCTATGTAAAAAAAAACAGGCAAGGAAGCCGTGGTCGCCTGTGGCCTGAGCTGGCTCACTCTCCAAAGCAAAGGCGGGTGCCACCTGCCAGGCCACCCTGCCCACTCGGGTAATACTGCCTGTATCTGGCTCCCTACATCACTCTGCTGCATCCTGCTAAGGTCCTGATGTCTGGTTAGCTTACATTCCCATTTGCTTTTCCTACACATATTTAAATAGTGACATATTCTACGCATGTGTATTACTAAGCATTCTAGAACCTGAGATCAGCAGCATCCTCTATCTTTGCATTTTCACATCTATCGTGGTGTCTTGCACAGAGCGAACAAAAACAAGTAAAAGACTAATGGAAAGCAGGCCAGCAAAAGACAGAATAGACTTTCTACCTCATAATATTTTGATCACAGACAATTCTCAAACAGAACACACACACTTTCGATGTGACAACAGATTAAATTTTTTAATGTGTTGAGAAAGTGAGGCGTTAATGCTATACTTTAAAACAACGAAATCAAGTTGAGCTGAACCAAAGGCGTTCTTTCACCATAACGGTGTATAAAGCAAAGGCAGGCAATATGTAAAAGGCATTAAAAAAGCATATAAAATATGGTACCAAAGACCTAAACATAAAGAGGTGACGTAACAAAAACTGAATCAGCGGCCAGAGCACACAGGAGCAATGCACGCAGCGGGCAGGCGCAGCGTGGCAAACGCACAGCCGAGAGCCAAGCATGTGAAAGCAAACACATCCTAGCCCTTCTCTGGCAGCAACATTTAAAGTCAAGAGGGTGTGAAGCTATGCAAGCAAAGTATAAAATCTCAACTATAAAAATGGTCACTAAAAGGCCACAGCTGTGCGGGAACAGGATCCAACACCGGCCAGCATTTTCAATGCAAAGACTTAAGTACATGTAAGGTCAGAGAGTTTAAGGACCGGCTGACAGACACAGAGTAAAGTCTCGAAGTTCAGAACCCGAGCTAACTTTGACTTATGATGTGATAGTCTTCCCTGCTAGAGAATCAAAAAGCTAGTTTGGTTAACTTACACAATATATGTCAACTTCATCCTCAAACAACAAAATCAAAGGGGACAAGGAGCTGTAAGCAGAACATGCCAAAGAGTTTCCCGTAACCCTCAGTGTGGAAGGCACATACGTGGAGAAGCGGCTCCTGTGAGTGGGGAAAGCTGTAGGCGGCAATGGAGCAGTCAGCAGGCCTCGTTTGCAGAGAAGGAAAAGAGAGGGGATATCCCCTGGGCCGTTCTCCGCAGGGGCACGTCATATGCAGGATTCTATTGGTCTTTTCAACGGCCAGAGGAGTCAGGGATGGCACTCATCTTACAGATGAGAAAAATACGATTCTGACTGCTAGGAGAGAATAAGAAAATCTTCCGGGAGTATTCCCAATGTACCATCTGGCTCCAAGAAGTTCAGTCAGACAGGCAGAGGAGCAGGAATGTTCCAAGATGATGTAGGGTGAAAAAATGGTCAGGATTTTCCACCCTACCGCCACTAGATATGATGATGGACACCTGCATTCTTGCACGTGTCCCTCGTGGTGGCGTGTGCGTGCGTGAGTGGGCGCACCTGGGCCTGGAGAGATGCTACATAAGGGTGGCATCACAGGCGCGTAGGGGGCGAGGAGAGCTCAACAGGAGAGAGCACAACAGTAGTGGCAAAAGAAGCGGCGGCAGCAGAGAGCCCAGAGAAAGTGAAGATTTGCTGGAGGATAGGAGGCCTATCAGTCTCCTGGCCACCCGGCATGCCTTGCCTGCCCTGTACCTGGTTGCCTCACTACAAAAAGTTGTATTAAAAGCCTGCAAAAGCGGGCCTCCCGGGTGGCGCAGCGGTTAAGCGCTGTGCTGTGGAGCTGTCAGCAGCAGCGACACAAGTTCAACGCCAGGCCGGGGAGATTCCCACATGGCGCAGCAGACCTCTCCTGCCTCACCCACTGCTCCCCTCAGCAGTGCATTTCAGTCAATCTGCCTGTTCTGCTCCCCACTCTGTCTCTGGTGAACCCTCTCGCCACCCCACACCTCTAGCCTGAACCCTAGCACTGTATGCATAAAATAAAATAGCCTGCAAAAGCCACTGAGGGCTCCAGAACTCGTCCTTTCCCATCTGCCTGAGTCATAGGGAACCTGCCCTGGTGCCAGGCTGGCACTACAGATGACTACAACAATATTACAATTAATGATAACAAAGCAAAAGAGAAGGAAATGAAGAATGCAAATAAATAATCAAAATGGACAACTTCATCTGAACCTTGCCAAGACTCTGAAACCCACCCGTCCCACCAAATGTGAGAACAGAGGCTGCTTACCTATGGCCGGGATGGTAAAGAGCGGTGTTGATTCCATGCGGGTAGTGGCTACTGAAGCTGAAACAGTGACTCTCTTGATAGCTCTGATTTGTTCCGACACTAAATTCAAGAAGGTAATAAACACCATTAGACCACAGTGAGATACCACCAAATTCCCACTAAAATGTCTAATTAAAGGCAGGTATCAACAAATATTGCTGATGATATAAAATAACCAGGACTCTGATACATTATGAATAGGAATGTGACTGATCCAATTACTCTGGAAAAAAGTTTGGCAGTTATAAAAATAAACTAATATATTTACCCTATGTCTTAGCAATTCCAAAGATATTGACTGCAGAAAAGTGAAAACTGTATATCCCTAAAGACATACAAGAATATCATAGCAGCCATCTTCCAACAGCCCCAAAGTGGAAATTTGGAGTGTTAGCAATAGAAGAACACACAAACCAAGAGGGTTGTGGATTCCTATTTGTGTCCCCCAAAATTAGTATGTTAAAACCCTAGTGCCAGTGTGATGGTATTTGGAGGTGGTATCTTAGGAAGGTGAGATAGTTTGGTTTATAAGAAATATATAGTTGGTCATTTAAATAACCAAAATATATTTCTCATGCATATTTGGTCTTTATCCATAGTTCCTGACACACAGCTCCCAAAAGTCTTGGAACTGCCTCAGTGTTGAAGGTGTCTCTATACATTAATGAAAGTAACTTTTGGAAAACACCTGACATGTATAGACTGCTTCCAAACCCCTGATTTCTGGGAACAGAAGCGGGACTAGAGGTTGAGTTCAATTACCAATGGTCAAACACTTAATCAATCACACCTATGTAATGAAACCTCCATAGAAGCCCAAAAAGGACAGACTTGGAGGACAGCTTCCAGGATGGTGAACACATGGGCATCTAGGGAAAGTAGGGTACCCAGAAAAGGCATGGATGCTCCGTGCCCTTTCCCCATACCTTACACTATGAATCTCTTCCATCTGGTTGTCCCTGAATATCCTTGGTATCTAGTAAGTAAAAGTGATTTTCCTGAGTTCTCTGAGTCATCTAGCAAATTATTCAAACCTGAGGAGGGCACCTTAGGAGCCTCTAAAACTAGTTGATCGAAGCATAGGTAACAACCTGGGCTTGAGGCCAGTGTATGAAGCAGAGGTCAATCTGGGGACAGTGATCTGTAGAACCTGATGCGATCTCCAGGTAGACAGTGTCAGAATTGAGCTGAATTCTCAGACATTGTACCAGTGTCCAGAATGTGCTTGTTTATGCGGGGAAACCTCCACACACACTCACCAGGAACTAATAGGTGGTGGTTATATTACAAGGATGGAGCCCTCCTGAAAGAGATTAGTGCCCTTATAAAAAGAGGTCAGGGAGTAAGGGAGCTCTTTCCACCAGATGAGAAGACAAGAAGGTGACAACCTGCAACCTAGAAGCAGGCCCTCATGAGAACCTGATACTGATACCCTGATATCAGACTTCCAGTGTCCAGAACTGTGAGAAGGAAATCCTGTCGTTGACCAGTCATCTAGCTTATGGTGTTCTGTTATGGCAATCCAAAGTAAAACAAAAGAGATATTTATACAATGAGATATTAATCAGCAATAAAAAGGAATAGACTACTGATATATGTAAACATACAGATGAATCTCAAAATATGCAGAATGAAAACTTAGACAAAAGAGTACATACTATATGAGTCTATTAATGTGAATTACTAGAACAGGCAAAACTTACCTATGATGGAAGAAAATTATAAAGTAGTTACTTCGTATGTGGATATGGACAAATACTTACTGGGAAGGGACATGAGGGAACTTTCTATAATGAGGCTAATGTTTTGAATCTTGATAAAGGTTTGAATTGTGCAAGTGTATGCATTTTTCATAACTCATTTGCCCGTATACCAAAAATCTGTGTCTTTTGTTGCGCGCAAGTTATCTCAAAAGAAAGAAAATTATAAGCAAATATTTAACTTTAATTAATGAATCTTAATGAGATTCATGGTAAAGTATTTAGGTACTATTCTAAAATACATTAAAAAATAAGATTAATGTCTGGCTAGAGTTGAGTGGAAATGTGATATCACAAGCACTGTAAAATGCTATTAAAGAATTTAAGTGGCAGTGGATGAGTGTTCACTATACAGTTCTTTCAACCTTCCTATTATTTGCAATTTTTCATAATAAAATGCACTGAAATCTGACACTAATCCCAAGAAATAAGCACTTTCAAACAGAACTGCCCAGATGGGAGTTTTGGTAGAGGGTGAACGAAGCAATTGGACAGGTGGAGGTGTAACCCCAAAATTATGTAATTATGCACAAGAATGACAAATTAATAAAATTAAAGAAAAAATAAAATTGAAAAATAGAATTTCCCCGTACAGTATACTTTTACCTTACAAGGTAACTTCTAAGTTCTCCTCGGTAATTGATGACCAATAGCTCTGCAGACCACTGTGCACTTGCTTTATATTCCAAAAATATCAATCCAGCAATGGCATAGCTCAGATCACCTGCTAAACTACATGCCTGCAAGAAAAGGGAAATTACATTCCTATAAAGCTACCAGAGAGAAATTAACATGTGTGTAATTAGAGGTTATCTGGGACACTGGTCTTGCCAGGAGCACTTGAAATAAGAAGCCTCCAGAATTAATCTGCTCACTGAAGACTCACACAAGTCCAGACTGGCCATGCCAACCACAGGCTGAAACCACATATGTTTCTTTGGATGAGATCTTCACGTAGATAAATGAATTTCTGTTCAGAGAGTCCATCCATTGCAAAAAAAATAATAATGCCAACATTCAGCCCCAAAAAATTCTAATACACAGAATTCAGACTTAAGCTCTCAAATGTTGACTTCCGATGTCAGCAGTAACATGTTAAAAAAAAAAGTCTCCAACTACTTTCCATTTGCCTACTCACCAATTTAAAGAAATGGACACTAAAAACATTCAAGGCCAAACTTTTTCCATCAACTAATCATCAGGCTATGTTGCTAAAGATCTGTAGGCTCTGGAAGTACACAAAATAGTTTATCACCCTGCATGACTCCTCACTGACTAGAGTCACCAAATAAAATACTGTAGCCACGTGTGGCTGCTAAACACTTGGTACGTCGCTGCTGAGCACTTGGTATGTGACTAGTGGGCCAGCTCGAATTGAGATGTTACAAATAAAAAATATACACCAAATTTCAAAAACTTAGCAGCAGAGAAGAATGTAGAATATCTCAATAATTTCAAATTACATCCTGAAGGGACATTTTGTATCTTTTGTATTACTCAATAAAATAATTTCACGTAATATAAAATACAAGATATTACATAAATTTCACTGTTTAACTCTCCTTCACGCAGTTACTAGAAAATTTAACATTATACATGTGATCACATATAGGCCTCCCATTACACTTCTAGGAGATGGTGCTAGCCTAGAAATCAGTGAGCCACACTTTTTAGTTTGACTCCCCCGGACTTTCATAATAGGAACCCAACGGACATTTCCAAGTTTTTCTGAACAAAAATCATTCCCTGTATCATTGGTTCTCATCCCTAGCGTCTCATGAGAATCAACTGAAAAACACAAATACTGTTTATTAATGCCCATGGCCCACTTGGCTTAATTAAGTCAGACGTCCTGTGGGTGGAGCCTGGGCAATGCGGGAATTAATTTTCTTTTTCTTTTTTTTTAACCAAACTTCCAAGGTGACCTTAAGATGCAGCCAGATTTAGAACCACTGCTCTACCTGCCCCTGTACCTTGCTCACTTAAGGATACAAAGCAAAAAGCACTGGATTCCTAAAAAAGAAATTTATTAACTGGACTGCTGGGGGGTCAGGAGGGGCTCATTTTACTCTCAATTTAGTTTCCTAAACTGTAAAATGAGCACAGTATCTGCCCAATCTACTCAAAAGCTTGTTGTAATTATTAAATAAGATTATATATCAAAGCCATTAATAAAGTACATAGCACTATTCAGACTCAAGTTATTACTACCATTATTTTTTTTCTCCACTCTCCCTTTCAATTCCTAACCTTTTAGAGTAACAAATTCTAACTCTCGAAGCCATTCCTGGAAATTAATAACAACTTTCTGTATCTCTGTTTAGTATATACTTCCTACCACATTTTCATAATGGTAAACTACATCCAGATAGTGCATTACAAAACACAGAGAATAAATATTTCATGTGTAAGTCGCTAAATTCTGAGCATCCTTAAGTTCAAAACTTACTCTCATTTTTATTTTCCCTCTTCACACTCATTCAATTTAGGTACTTATACGCAAACGGCATTTCCAAAAACAAAACAAGCTGTTCGTTTAAAGGACATACGTACCGGGCTAATAACAAAGAGCTCGCTTCCCATCAGATCAAACACCCTCACGGTGCCCATGCTTTCAGCATAGGCGAGCAAGGTGCAATCATAACTCCACGCTACACGTCTCCACTGGGGTTTCGGGTCTTTGGGAACTAGAATGAAAAGAAATGCTTTTAATGATATATTATAAAGATGGCTAGCACTTAGCGTATTCAGCTATATCAGTCACCTCCTAAGGATCTCTAATGCTTCAGTTCAATAGAACAGTTCCCTTGCCAGAGCGGAGTGTTGGGTTGGGGGCTGTGCGTTAGTAAAGGTGAAGGGGGTCAAAGTATAAACTTTCAGTTGTGAAATCAATAACTCAGCCCCACATGGCGAACGCAGTTACTAATACTACATTGCACATTTGAAAGTTGCTAAGAGAACAGGTTTTTTTTTCAATAGAAAAGAACTGTAATAGGATTAATATAATGGCAATAGTTTCCCAAGAAAACACCAAAAGTTACCCATCCCCTCATGCTCAGCCAAACATTGTTGGCCCAAAGATGGGCCACTGAGGCCCAGAAGCTTGCTCAAGTTTAAGTCACCATCTGGGAGGGAACCATAGGAAAGAGAATAGATCTTGAAAGTCCCTATATTACAAGAAAAGAAATTTTTGCAGTCATGTGTGGTGGCAGATGGAAACAAGACTTATGGTGGTGATCAGCTCCCAGTTAAGACAAACATCAAATCATTATGTTGTACACCTGAAAAGTTACATGTCAATGATAACTCAATAAGGATTAAAAATAATGAATGTTGTAATAAATCTTATTTAACTTGATTGCTGAGGAGTTTTTTGGGGGGAGGTATCCCCTTAAATGCTGCCCCAAAAGCAAGAGCCTCATTTGTCTCCCCTGGTCCTGGCATCACAAGTGTCAAAATACTGCATCTGCAATTGAAAGGTGGTATCTGTTTTAAGAAGCACTTTGCAGTGACAATTTAATGGAATATGTAGTTTCTTAAAGTGCTTCCTTAAGAAGAAATTGGATTTTGATTTGTCGGTTTAAACACGAGATAATGTATCTTATTAGAACAAATGAAAGAAAAAAAGGTGGTGGGAATAATTATCAAATGATGCTTCTCTGCACACACGGGCCGGATGACACTGCTTCACCTGAGTGGGGTCACGTGGCCGCCCAGGCAGTCAGTGCCCTGGGACGTGGCCAAAACAGGCCACTCATCCCCAAGTGGGCACCCGGGCTTTTGAGCGTTCATTTAGTGACCCCAATAAAGAATAGCCATTTCAAAATAAAAGTAAAACAATTCTCAGAAAGGCCCATCAAGGAAGACCAGGAGTACAGACCACAGTAGCTCTGCCCACTTCCGCTAGACACAAAACCTGCGGACACCTGTGGGCCACTGAACACGCACTAGACTGGTGAAGGCGTGGGGATGCGAGTTCGACACCCGCCCGGGGAGATTCCCACATGGCAGGGCAGACCTCTCCTGCCTCGCCCACTGCTCCCCTCAGCAGTGTATTTCCATCAATCTGCCTGTTCTGCTCCCCCCTCTGTCTCTGGTGAACCCTCTTGCCGCTCCACGCTTCTGGCCTGTACCCCAGCTTGTATGCATAAATAAATAAATCTTAAAAAAAAAAAGCAATGAGAATGGGCAGAAAATTAATTCCAATTCAATGAGTTTAGCTTCTCTAAATGCAAAAAACGAAAATTCCAATTTAGATATTTTAAATGTAAAACACAGATGGCGAAGAAATACAAAGCTGTATTACAGTGACACAGTATTGTTATTTTGTTCACTGTTATTTAAAATCACCAAATTCAAGAGATCGGTGGGGCTGGTATCCTCCCTTCACAATAAGAATTTCCAACTAGTAAGAGACTCGGGGTGACACCGAAGCCCAGGACTGAGAGGCCAGCCTTCCCAACCAAAACTGCCTCAGTCAGAGGCTGGATTCAGTTTTAGGGCTGTCTCAGAAATATTTCACAACTTTATCCCCCTCTCTATTCCTCAGCTTACATCCAGTTCATTCCAGCACATGCCCACAGCCTCCCAGCTGGCAGTCCCCCACCCCAGGGCACCTGGCCTCCCTCCCCTCCTTCCTCTACCTGACCCACGGTATCTTTCAAAAATAAAAGATCACATCCTGCTGCTGCTTCTAAATCCCTCATGCTTCTCCAAGTCCACAGACTCAAGTCCAGAGTCATCCATACACATGAAAGGTCCTTCCCAAATGGCCCTTGGGCAGCTTTCCAGCTTCACCTCCCCCCCTCCGCCTGGATCTCACATCTAACAGCCACGAACACAGCCACCGGGCAAATAAGCCAGCGACGCTCCCAGAGTTCCCTGTCCTTCACACATATGGCCGCCGCTACCAAGAAGCCCATGTCCAAAGTCATTCATTCATTATGACCCCCTGTGGCAATGGCTTCCTCCTCCCTTGACACTACAAAACTAACTGCTCTCTTCTGTGTGCTTCCAAATATGTGAAACAAAAATCTTTCATAGCACTAGTCACATCATATTATGTTATTTGCATGATGATTTTCCCCACAAGTCTAATCTCAAAATCAGAGGCAATGGGCCTCCCTGGTGGCGCAACGGGTTGAGCGCAGCGCTGTGGAGTTGTCTGCAGCTGAGGCATGAGTTCTTCCGATGCAGAGTCAGCCGGGGAGATTCCCACATGGCGCAGCAGACCTTTCTTGCCGCGCCTGCTGCTCCCCTCAGCAGTGTATTTCCATCAATCTGCTTGTTCTGCTCCTCACTCTGTCTCTGGTGAACCCTCTCACCAACCCACACCTTTGGCCTGCACCCCAGCTTGTATGCATAAATAAATCTTTAAAAAAAAAAAAAAAACAGAGGCAATGGTTTATTCCACATTATCATGTTCTGTGGACTCAGAACAGAAAGTGAGTAATATTTCACTCATGAGTCTAGTCTAAGTCTCCAAAAAAATTTCTATTAACAGGGCAAGGTAGAGCTCACCAACCTGCAAGGAGTACCAACCAATTAGATGTGAATCATATAACTGAAGTCCTTTCTCCACCAAAAGAAGCACTGCAGAATTCAGACTTCCTTTGATCTCTAAATGCATGTTCTGTATATGGGGAAAGTATACCAGATGTCGATGACTTTCTTAATTTTGACTATCAATAGGTAAAAACAGGCCAAAAAAAAAATCCTAGCTGGACCCCCCTCAACATAGTGGGGCCTAAGAGATTTTATTAAAGTCTAACAAGATACCACATACATCTCAGAAAAGCAATTTTTTAAATGCGAGTAAAATTAAAAGGATGAATATTCTGTCTTCAAATAGCCAAAAAAAAAAAAAATCAAACTTCGACGTAAACATAGGCACAAAATGATAAACACGACCCACACATACAGATGCTACATAAATACCAGCAAGACGACAATTTAATGCCCTGAAAAAAAATCATACGCTAAAGAAACAGCAACATTTTGTCATTACTACTATTTTACCTGTGATAACAGATTTTCTTCTTACTTCATTTTGATAGGATAAACAGAATTATGCACTACGTTCAGTATCTGTCTGAAATAAGTTCCATCTGAAGGGGATTTGTTTTTACTATCACTTCTACTTATAACCAGAAAACTCAGCATGTGTTTTGACCCAGATAAAGATATGTTTTCATTACAAGATAAGATTTCACATAACGATGTGAAAATAAAGACATTATCACTGGGTTTTTCCTGCTGCCGCTGTGGTTTTAGAAAGGAATAACAGTACAGATTATTACAAAGCAAGTGTCAATAGAGTTGTCTGAAAATTACTCAACAGCCTGATAGTAAAGCGGACCAGCGATCTGACAAGGGCCCAGACTCCTGGAGAAGCTGCTCGCCCTGCCCTGAGCCCTGCGCCAGCGCGGCCTCTGGAACAGGCCCAGCCGCCAGCTCTTCCCTCAGAGCTTTCGTCAGTGCTGTTTTCTCTGCTGGAATGCTCCTTCCCTGGCCCCTGAGCTGGCTTCTCTTCATCTTGCAGGTCTCCCCTTTAAATACACATCCTCTGAGCACCGCCTAAGAGGCCTCGAAGCCCCACTCTTCCCCTGCATCTCAGGGATCTCAGCACTCCCACAGTTCCGGTCCCAACAGCTGCATGTTAGTTTGTCTACTTGCTGTTGCCTGTGTTAGGCGGTTGACTATAGACTCCAAGCTGTCAGGAGCTGTGCCCTCTTGTTCCTACTTTCACTGCCACGGCCTGGGGGGGGCGCACTGCAGTCCGTGCTCACCACCCGAATCTAGATGAAGCGGGAGAGATAAAAAAGCAAGGCACACAGGCTCCTGCTCTCAGTGCTGCCGCAGGGACGTCCTGGAGAGACGGCCACGGCCCCGTCTTTCCTCCTTCACAGCCTCAAATGTCCATACATTCTCTGGCTCTGAGTTAGGAATCAGTGAACAAGAGCAAACACGTGGCACCGGAAAGCCATCAGACAAGCTAACCGTCCCTGGAAGAACACAAGAGAAAACATAGAATCCTAGAATAAGGAAGGTGTAAGCATAAGAAACCTGAGGTTAAAAAAGAAAAAAAAAATGCAGTTAGGGAAAGAAATGCTCCATGGAAAAAGATACCATGGAAAATTTTCAAGATAAAATGGGTAAAAAAGTTTACAACAAACCTGATAAAGGGTTTACATTCATACTATACTGAAACTACAAGCCAGAAAGAACAAGTCAAATAGTCTAAGAGGAATATAGGAAAAAGAATAAGATTAACAAACCACACACACAAAGAAAAAAATAGCCACTTAGCAGGTGCTCTGCCTAGTAACTAATGGTAGACAAACTGAAATGAGATGCTTTTTTCCTTTGCCTGTAAACCTGATGAATATTTTAAAAATAAATAACATATGGTGCTGACACTGGAGGAAAAAAGATTACTTCAGTCACACCTTTTGCATGGTTACACAAGTAGGTTTAACTTTCCGGAAGGAGTTATGGCAGCCGCTACCACACTTGAACCCTACACCTCTATACAAACAGGATGACTTTTCTAGCACTGCGAGAGAAGGCAACGGACAAAGATGGGGTGGGGGGAGAGAAAACAGCTGCCATAAACCTAAATTTCTATCAAAAGGGGAACAGACAAAGATGCTTCACATTCTTACAATAAAATACCAGGGCTGCATTTAGAAGATCCTTGGACAGTGACTGGAAAACGTCATCAGGACAGTAAAGGGGGGCAAGCAGGGGAACAAACTAGGATGATCTCATTTCACTGCAAACAGAGGCAATCTACTTATATACAGACTCATATAAGCATGGAAGGTTTTATATCAAATCATTAATACAAGTTCCTGTGAAGAACACAAATGGAGAAAACAAATCCTTTTTTTTTTTTTCACTTTTTTACTTTTGAATTGTTTGAATTTACCAAGTATGCACTGCTTTGGCAATTGAAAATGAAAGCGAGAGTAATCAATTACAGATCAGGTCTCCCACCACAAAAGGAAATGACGAGAAAGCATATTTTGAGGTGCTGTATTACAGGCAGTAGGGGAGTCACTAGGGGACGGAACACAAGTGAGATGAGCCCCAGGACCACCCTTCCTTTCTGCCAGCCAGAACTTTCTGGACCACTGTGCCCGAAGAGGGACCCCAAGCAGGGCATGGAAGTGTCACTGAGGAGGTAGAGATTGGAATTACTAAACTGAGAATCTGCAAGGCAGCACCCCCAAGAGAAGCAAAGGGGGCAGAAAGGCGCTTTAATAATCTGCACAGAGAACTCTTGCTTGAGTCTTTGGCCACACATAAAGCTGCACACACACCGAGATTCCACCAGACCAAGGAGAGGTTAAGTATCAGGGAAAAACAACTCCAGAGTTTGCAGAGGAGTTGGAAATGTTCAAGTTTCACCAGTCATAGTGGAGAGATTTCCCAAACACCCTGGACATTCATTCATTAGCGACCCCTGCAAACAGGATTAATATAACCCCGAGGTAAAAGCTATCTAGACCATCTCGCACACTGAAAAATAAGCCTTAGAAAGTCAGGCTGATCCACAGAGAATTTACTCCCCCACCCTCCCATCCCCCACCCAGAACAAAGCTCAGCGCTATTAAGGAAGACAAGCAGCAGACTCAATAACCAACAGCAATAGTGCCCAGCACCCAATCTAAAGTTGTTAGGTATGTGAAGCCGGGAAACAGAGCCCATAATCATAAGAAAGCTGTCAGCAGAAACATACCCAGAAATGATAGACTATAGAATAACAGACTTTGTAAACTATAAAATAAATGCCTTTTAGAGAAAAGACAATAGAAGATCGAGTAACAAGAAGGTAGAATTAAACCTAACCAGATCAATAATTGCACTAATACAATGTTCTAAACACTCCAAGTAATGGATGGAAATTGTCAATCTGGAAAAAAAAAAAGCTAGACTCTATTATCTGCTTTCTACAAGAGATGTACATTAATACAAATACACAGATTAAATGGAAAAGGAGAGAACGGCTACGTATGAAAAAGTTAATCACAACAAAGCCACACTGGCTGTATCAGTATTAGACTCCAAGACAAGGAGTATTACTAGGCATGAAAGTGACATTCATCATGGCCAAGGAGTCATTTATAAAGAAGATAAGATAAATGTGCATATACGTGAAAGCTAGAGTTCCTAAATACATCAAGACTGATAGAACCAAAGGGTAAGATATAAATACATAAATATAGCTAGAAATTTCAACGCTTCTCTCCCTGTAACTGAAAAAAATGAGTAAAGATTCTAAAATTTGAACAGCTCAAACACCCAACTCAATGTAACTGACATTTATAGAACAGGACAGCCTATACCTGCACCGTCCCCAAGAAGCTAATTCTTTTAAATCATTTTATACAAATTTCCCTTAGTTAAGGAATTGGATTCACTAAGACAGATTATGTCCTGGGTGATAAATCAAAACTTGGTAAGTTTAAAAGATTAAAATCATGTTGCATATTTTCTTTGACCTCAACAGAGTAAAATTAGATAAATAACAAAAGATGCCTCTATTAAACAGGCTTTAAGGTTCATAAAAGAAGACTAAATGTCAATGCCCTAAACTTCCATATTTCGTAACAAAAATAAAAGGAAAACAAATAGAAAAAGAAACCAAAAACTCAAATTTTATTGAAGAATAAATTATTAAATTTTTAAAAATGCTGACCTGACAGGTGAGGACAAGAGAGAACACAAAGCGGCAACATCGAGAAAGAAAGGCCAGCAGCGCCGCTCTGACAGGTCATGGGACATAACAAGAAGAGTATACACAACTCTAGACCAATATATTCTATTCTATAAGTCAGAGGAAAATTCCATGGAAAGCTGCAGCAAGAAGAAACTGAGGGGGCCTCCCTGGAGGGGCAACAGGTTAAGTCTCAGCCTATGAAGTATCTGCAGCCACCGCAGCATGAGATCGATCCCGGCCAGGGAGCTTCCCACATGGCGCAGCAGACCTCTCCTGTCTCCCCGCTGCTCCCCTCAGCAGTGGATTTCAGTAGCTCCACCTGTTCTGCTCCCCACTCTGTCTCTGGTGAATCCTCTCACCACCCACACCTCTGGCCTACACCCCAGCTGTTGTATGCATAAATAAATCTTAAAAAAAAAAAAGAAACTGAAAATTTTTTTAAAGTTTTATACCTATTTTTTTCAATTTAATGAGGAATTAAAGATCTACTCAAAGAAAACTCCAGATTTCACTGGTGAATTCTAGCAAACATTTAAAGAAGAAATAATCCCAATTCTGAACAAACTCTAGCAGAAAACAAAAAATACCTGCCAACTCATCTTCTGAGGCCAGCACTACATTCATACCAAAACAGAAAGAAATTACCAAATAGGAAAAAAAAGCCAATATCCCCATAAACACAGCTACAGTCATCTGCTCCCTGAATATGCTGCGGGTGATTATTTGCACAAGGCCCAGCAGTGGCTTGCTGCTGAGAAGCACAACACCAAGATGCTTACTGCTCCGAGAAGAAGTGTACAGGCCCTTTCTGGGTGATCTGAACAGCTGGAGTCCCATGTCCTAAAACGTAACGGGAGATCAGGGACAAAGGTAATTTGAAAGTTCTTCTTACAACTTCAGCCTAAAAGACTCAACAACCTACCCTTAAGCAAAGAAAGCAAATTCAAAAATATTTTTACTTTACTGTAGAACTTATCTACAGTAACAGGTACTTACAGAAAAATATCTGAAAGGACAGATCATAAAAGGTTAATAGTGCTTACCTCTGGATGGAGTATTTTTTATTTTCTGTTTTTTGCTCATTCACAGTTAGTAATGTTGTTACTGAAAATGTATATTATTTTTTCAAAACAGAAAATGTTTTCCTCTAAAAAAAATACAGAAAGGGAAATAAATAGTTTTCAGCTAATCTGAGGCTTCTGAATCACAGCTCTGGAAGGAAATGTCCTATTGCAAAATCTGAGCACTTCAGATAGTCTGTGCTCCCCAACTATTTTCAGGACAAGAAAGTCAAGATGACATGCCACGCAAAAGGGAATTGAAGAGGCTCCTGGAAATGGAAGGCGACCGGTCGCCCGGCTGGCACGGGACCCAGAGCCAGTGTGGGCTGATGGGGTCCGATCTTCTCCAGCAAGCCAGCTGCTCTCACCACTGGGCAGGTCTGGTTTATAGTTCTCAACACTAGAAACGTTAGAAAAGTCTCAACGAAAATAGTACAGCTTTAAAAAATGTCTAATTTCTTGGGCTATTTTTAGGTTACTATTCAAAACAGAAAAGAGAAGACTGAATTACTATTTATGACCTGGCAATAAGAGCCAAAACAAGTCACAACCCACACTAAAACACCCTCAAATGGCATATATTTTATAAAACAATAATTGAAAAATACCAAAGTGGAACCAAATAGCTCCTATTTCAGTCTACAGACTCTGCAATATGTAGTCTCAAAAGGCATTAACAACTATCTGGCTCCTTTTTCCTCCTGGCGTTCACATGAAATATCATTTGGCACATGAATTATTCCCATAAAGATGAGTCAGATAGTAAGCAAATGATCATAGCCTCACATTATACGAAATGGAAAGAAGCCATTAATGCAGCATTAAGGTCATAAATTCACACATTCAGAAGCCAACAAAATAAAACATTAGTTCCCAAAGCATTATTACCTCATTCAAGCTGCCATATTAACTATCCACACTAAAAATGCTAACAAATATTATAATTTGTGTGAAATGCAGAAGGGTTAAGCTTCCCACTTTCAAGTTAACTTGTAGATTTCTCAGTTTACTTGCCAGCAGATGTCTAATGTCAAAGATCAAAAAGACCAAGTAGGTCAGAATCACCCCCTGAACATGGTCCTTAGCCCAGCACAAACCCGCACCCAACAAAAGGGCAGCACTGGGAAAAGGCCACTGACCATCCCCAAAATCATTCATCTGGGAACTCCCTGATCCTTCAGGAATACTGAAGTCAGGTCTGGTTTACTTCATTAAATGTTTGTTTGAGGGGAAAAAAATAACTATAGGAAACTTTAAGGCTAGAGCCTCAAATTTCAGAAATTCACAAACACTACTTCCCTTCTATTATTCTCAATAGGACATTAAACAATCAGGGCCTCTTCTCTACCCTTATTATCCAGTCATGGTATAGATACACAGCTGTGCATATTACAAATAAAAAGCATGAATATTTTGACCATTATCCACAATTTAGATATACATATAGTATATATAATATTATATATATATATAAGTATATATATATATATAAACATACATACACTCATGAATTTCTAAAATGAACTCACAGGAAACACTTCACTCATATTCATTGATAAGAATCATTTCAAAAGTTCCAAAGTGCCATCACTAAATAGGATCAAAAACTGTGTGCCTCCTATGTGCCAGACAACGTACCAGGCACTAGGAATTTAAAAAAGAAATGAGTAAGACAGCAGTCCTGCCTTTAAAAAATTTACAATCTAACTGGCAATCAGACAAGCAAATCAACAGGAAAGTGGATTAGGCTAAGTGCTGTGACCCAGGCACAGATATGTACTAGGAAATATTAATGTACAAATGGTGGGGAAGAAGGAAAGAAAGATTTCCCAGAAGAGCTGATGCTTGATGCATCAGCTAAGGTGGAAGAGACTAAAGAACTTTCTGTACCCAGGCATGAAACATGTGACAAGCTGGAAAACCACAAGCTGCTTTGTATTAGACCACAGGGCACATGGCAGGGGAATCTTACAGGTCAGACAGGCAGACCATGAAAGGTCTGTGCCCTATTTTAGAAAACATGAACTGTACTCTAGTCTGTGATGAACAACAGAAAGATTTTAGGCAGAATAATTACTGCTAGTAGTAGCAGTAAGAGTAATAATATAACAATGGCTTAACGTGTTATTATGCATCAGACATTTTATTAAGACCTTTACATACATTAGGTCACCTAATTATTTCTACAACTGGATCTGAAAATATGCCTATATTATAGATAATTAAGGCTCAGGGAAGAAAAGCAACTTGTCCAAGGGTATATTCTAGAAAGCTGTGGGCCGGATTTGATGGGTAGGTAACCTGAGAGAATTCTCATTTAAGAGCAATCAACCAGGTGAGCAGCATAAAGTGTGAATAAGTGAAGGGCATGTAAAGGCTACTATTCAAGACCAAGTAAAAAATGTTAGATGCCTAAAGAAGGGCTGCGATGGCTGAAGAATAGAAGCACGAGGCAAAAGCCACTGAAACACACCCCAGGATGTGGCCAAGTAAAGGTGACTCTTCTCCATCCTTTCACTCAGCACAACTGCAAAGAATTGTCTCTTCCTGGACCTCCCTTGCCGTGCAACAGGTTAAGTCTCAGCACTATGAAGCTATCAGCAGCCACTGCAGCACGAGTTCGATCCCCAGCCAGGGAGCTTCCCACATCGTGCAGGAGACCTCTCCTGTCTTCCCGCTGCTCCCCTCACCAGTGTACTTCAGTCAATCTGCCTGCTCTGCTCCCCCACTCTGTCTCTGGTGAATCCTCTCTCACACACACACCCCCACATACCTCTGGCCTATACCTCTGGCCTCTGGCTCTGTATGCATAAATAAATGAATCTTAAAAAGAAAAAAGAATTGTCTCTTCCTGGATGGGCCATAAACCCTTGCATCTGGGTAGCCTTATCTCATTCTCCCTGTACGCACAGTGCCCAGCACAGTGCCTGGCACACAGTGTCAACACAATAGTTATTTTTTCAAAGACAGAAAGCAGGGAGGGAAGGGAACAGAAGAGAAAATGCCTACATTTCTACCTTGGTACAGATATTAGTACCATTAACCATCCAGGGAATAGAGAAAAAAAAATTTATAATAAGGGGAGATAATTTTATATAAACATGTATGAAGTTTTAAACTTGCTTTTAAGTTATAATATATGCTATGTGTAAAGATAACTCCGTAAGATCTCCATTACTATCTTATCTGCTAGTAAAGGTAGAAAGCTAGTAAAGGAAAGAATCATGCTTCTGGGGCCTCCCTGGTGGCGCAGCGGTTGAGCGCTGCGCTGTGGAGCTGTCGGCAGCGGCGATGCGAGTTCGACGCCTGGCCTGGGAGAATCCCACATGGTGCGGCAGACCTCTCCTGCCTCGCCCGCTGCTCCCCTCAGCAGTGTGTTTCTGATCTGCCTGTTCTCCCCACTGTGTCTCTGGTGAACTCTCTCGCCGCCCCACGCCTCTGGCCTATACCCCAGCTTGTATGTATAAATAAATAAATCTTTTAAAAAAATAAAATAAAAAAAAGAATCATGCTTCTAACACACCTGAATTAATATTGCCATTTACAGGGGAACTCAAACATTTGGTCTTTAATCTTCTAAACAAATCTGCAGGTGGAGAGTGAGCGCTCGGGATCTGGCCTTAGGCCACCAGAGGCCCTCAAGAACCTGCAAGTCCTCAACAGTCAGAGACGCTCTGCAGGACCACCCTTTGGGCCTTTCCAGACTACAGATGCCTCCCTTCTTCTTGCTGTTTCACTGTCAAACATTTATCTTCATGTAAAGCAGCTTTAAAGTAAAATGTGTAGTGAAAAGAACTAAGTACAGTGGCTGGCACCCAGGAAGGACACTGTAAATATCTGTCATCACCCCAACGACCACAGTTAGCTTCACCCTGATTCCTACGACTGCTCCACCGGGAAACCAACTTAACACCAGGGCGACAAGGCAGCAGGAGCACTGACCGAGCGGCACCCTCCCATTTCGTTTTCTCCTGTAAGCTTCCCAGGGCCTTGCAGCCACTATTTCTGCAGAGTGAAATGCTCCCCAGCCTTGTGTAAACTTCCACTTATCCTTAAGTTTGCTTTCCAGAAGCCACAATTTCTCCTCAATATCATCTCACACCCCTAGCTAAAAAAAAAAAATCACCATCTCTCTATCTTGCTTTCAACAGATTTGTCAAAGTTTATAACTATGTATTTGAGCATCCATAGACACTAGAGAGGTAAAGGGTGAGACCTCTTGGCTCATAATCTTACTCTTAGTACCTAGGAAAACAGCTCACAAACATTAAAACACCTTGCAAATTTATATCAAAGAATGATCACATCCCAGACATTTTTCTTGTACTGACCTGCATGTGACTAACTCTTACTCACACTTACATTTTTCTCTCTGCCTTGAATTCAAAGTAAAAGACTATGGACACCTACTTGATCCCCAAACTGGTTTAGAGTTTTTTGAAAACAACAGCTCCAATTTCAAATCTCTCCAAAAGGACATCTTAAAGCAAGACATTTAGGCCACATAAAAATCAGTTTATATTTTTTTAATTATTGTAATAAACAATATAATAATTCATGTTAATAAGTATGTAATATCTATCTTGACTTTCAGGAATTACTGAAACTACCACAGATTGGAAATCTTCATTTTTTTAAATATTTTGGAAATTCTTACCTTGACATTTCCCAATAATAGATGTAAAGTCATCTTTTGCAGATCTGCAAAATATGTGCAAAATTCAGCTTTATCCTAACACTTTTTTTTAAATATATTTTTATTGTTATTTATGTCTTTTACATTCTGTATCCCCCTTGGGTAGCCCACCACCAATTCACCCGTGATCCATCTCCATGGTCCCTTGTGTTCTTTTCTATTCCAGCTTGTGCCCTTACCCTCCCCCCTCTCTTTCCCCTTCCATACCCCCTCCCCCCCCGCTGAGTGTCTCTCTCCTATTTGGTTTCCCTATAGTCCTGTTATAAGTGAAACCATTCGATATTTTTCTCTTTCTTTCTGGCTTATTTCACTGAGTATGATCCCCTCTAATTCCATTCATGTCGCTGCAAATTGCATGTGTTTATCTTCTTTGAATGCTGAATAGTATTCCATTGTGTATATGGACCACATCTTCTTGATCCAATCATCTATTTTTGGACATCTGGGTTGCTTCCACACCTTTGCTATTGTGAACAGTGCCAAAATGAACATACGGGGGCATGTATCCTTTCGGATTAGTGTATCCTAACACTTTTATCAGAGCATCTATGCACAAAATGGAATACTACTCAGCTATAAAAACAAGACAAACTCTTGCTATTTCAACAACATGGTTGGAGCTAGAGGGGATGATGCTGAGGAGATATATCAGAAGGAGAAAGACAAACCCCAGAAGGTGTCACTTTTATATGGAATATAGCAATAACAAAGCCTAGAAAAATGACTCTAGAACTGAGGCCCACAGATAAGGAGGGGAAGGGAGGAGCAAGTGGGGAGGCAGTACAACAGACTGAGATGGAGAACCATGGTGCTTTGGTTGGGGGTATGGGGCGGTAACAACAGCTGAAGGGGGCGATCCTCTGCCTCTAGACCACAAACAACACTGTAACCGATGTTACCTCCATCAATCAGTAAACAAATAAAAAAATTAGGGAAAAAAAATGGATCAAATGATCTCCAAGTGGGAAAACAGCAGGAAGAACACAGCCTTTGAAGTGAATCTGACCTGGTTCCAGCTCTAGCTGTGTAACCGGAACAAAATAGCCAGTGAGTTTCATTTTTCTTTCAATAAAATGGGTAATAGCAACTTCACAGCTTAGTGAAAGGGTTAAACGAGATAAATAAATTAGCATGAACTAGAACTAAATAAAAATGTTCATTATTTTATCCTTAATATAAAAACAAATAACAGTTGCTTTTTTTGCTGAGGAAGAGGAGGAAATGAGACATAAATTAGGTATTGTCTTTTATAAATATAAAACTTCATAGAACTTATTCACTTAAGATAGTAAGCAAATTTGGGGGGGTATCTTTTTAATAGGAGTCCCTTTTGTAATACGTTTTGTTGTGTTCTGTAAAGGTTTCAGTTAGTTCCCATATTTAACAGCCCTTACTAGGAATTTTTACTACACTGTTCAGGAAAAAGGAAACACCTATTAGCCATTTACAATCCTTAACCACTACCAAATTACAGATTAAAGTAGCAATTCACAACAAGTTTAATCTGCAGACAGTCCCTCACAAATTAAGTATGCAGCATCAGCGTATACAGTCTGATGGACTGACAAGGTGTACTTTGGGGATCTACTTTGCCCTACTTGGCTGACAATTTCACCATTTTTGCTCAAGGACAATTCCTCGAGCAAAGATCACTGCCAAGTGTGTGTATGTTCACAGGCATTCAACAAAAGCAGCTGAGTGCCAACTCTGAGCAAGGCGAAGGGCAAAGCCCTGCAATGCCCTCTCAGCATCTGCTTTCCCTCCTCCAGCTGCAAACACCACTTATTCATCAAACATAAAGTAAGCACCTATTATGTCAAGTAAACGTAAAATGCTGGGGAAAACAGATGAGCAGATAAAAGATGCACACATTTGCAACGGAACTCTACTCAGCTCTAAAACAGATGAAATCCTGCCATTTGCAACGACATAGATGGACATCATGGGTATTATGCTTAGTAAAATAAGTCATGAGGAACAAGACAAACAGCATATGATTTCACTCACAAATAGTAGAAAAAAGAAACAAAAGAATTCATAAAAATCCTTTAAATACACCTCCTTTTAAAAAAAAATGAACAAAAAAATTTTTAGACTGTAACAAAAAGTTGTTACAAGAAGGTAGGGGGAAGTGGGGTTCGAAAATCAGGTAAAAGAGGTCAGGTAGATGGTGAAGAATGGGAAGCTACTTCTAATGGCAAGAAGAATGTAGTAAAAACAGACTGACTTACATCCTCTAATTGACATAAGGAAACCGTTGACGCCTCACAAAATTTGTGTATTAATAGTAAATCCTTTTAAATATAACTCCTTTAAAAATGTGAGTTCCCATTGATCACATAAGTTTTTCTCAAGGGAATTTTGAAAATGAAAATAATAGTAACAATTACCTGATCTCCACACACTGATCTTGAACAGCAGCCAAAAGTTTCCCATTGCTTTCATGGGGCAGAGAGAGATGAAAAAAAAAAATCTGTATTAATAATTCTAGCAGTCTTCAACACAAATGGAATTATCTTAAGGAGTTAAAATCATTTTCAGTTTCTTCACATGCTTTAATTACCCATCCCTTAAACCTTACAATTAGATGAGTAGACACAAAAGCATACAAAGTGATTTGATACAGCTTGAGTTAACACATTCAAACAATATTAATCATGTGACAAAAAGAATTTATATACAATAAAAATCAAAACAGCAAACCTTAAGGATCTCAAAATTAATGTCCATAATGAAATCTAAATGCTAACCCAGGGAGAAAACCATAATATGAAATTTACACATCCTTACCTTGCAAGTACCAAATGCCAGTTTATCTGTTTATTAACCAAGCGAACCAGTCCATCCGGGAGCAAAAAGGGTGCAGGGCTGAAACCACAATACATTAGGTAGCTTAAAAACAAATCATAAAAACTCACATGCAGGCAAACACTTTTAAAACAGCATACAAATCTATAGAGAGATTTAGGGATGTTTTCCCCGTTATACTTGTATTTTGAATTGTATATTGTATATTTGAATTTTGGTATATTTAAAACCAAAAGTTACTAATTAATTATCTGAAATTTGGTTACCTACATTGCCTGTCTTCCAGAAAACCACGGTGGGTGATGCAGTCAATGGTATCAATGTTATGTCTTCTAAAAAAAGATTCTAGGGTGCCATAATACAGCAAAGTGATCTTACATGAAACCATTTTGCTGTGCACATCCAGAAATTCTTGCTTAACAAAAATATTCTAGTGCACAGCTAAACTCATAGGAGAGAAAAATCTCCAAGCACTAGCAGTGAGAAGGGATATAAAGATCTGGGACTGGATACAAGGACAAAAAAACAAAACAGGGTCTCCCTGGTGGGGCAGGGAGTTAAGTCTCAGCACTATGAAGCTATCGGCAGCCACTGCAGCACGAGTTCGATCCCCAGCCAGGTTGCTGACCCACAGGGTGCAGCAGACCTCTCCTGTCTCCCCGCTGCTCCCCTCAGCAGTGTACTTCAGTAGATCCACCTGTTCTGCTCCCCACTCTGATTTTGGTGAATTCTCTCACCACCCCCTGCACCTCTGGCCTACATCCCAGCTCTTGTATGCATAAATAAATAAATATTTTTTTAAAATTAGAAACCAAAACAGGGCCACTTAGCACACAGGGAATAAGCCTACAGGCCACAGTCGGGGCAGATGGGCCACAGATAACACAGAAAAACAGAAATGAGTCTCCTAGAAAGCCAGGAACTTCAAATAACTGCACCATCAACGACTGGAGAACCAGATAAACCTCATACAGACTCAGGGAAATTTTAAGGAATCCCAAGTGTGCCTGGAATTCTGGTGTGGGAGGGAATGGGAATGAGGGCTCCTGTGAGAAATCAAGGCCATAAGCCTACATAAGGCTTCAATTTCCCTCTAGTGTGGAGCAAGACTCCATGAGCACAGACTCACAATAACACCATTTACAAAAGATGAGGAAATGCTCCACCATGAGTGAATTAGCAGACAAAACAAACTAGATGAGCAACACATAAAGAAATCAAAGAAACAGATAGGAAAAAACCAGTAAGAAAAACAAAATTTTATGGGAATTAGAAAACACAAAACAGGATTAAAAATGTTAATAATATACATTCAGTGTACTTTGTTCTTTTTTTTTTTAAATACCGGGAGACAATTATAGAAATGTTACAACAAAGATAAGAAACAGGCATGTTAATGATAGCATTAAATGAGTGCAATTATTTCCTCCAGAGAGAAAAGGAGAGGACTAGGATTGGGAGAGAGAGAATTATAGTCGGGTGAGGGGGACCAACTTGTATAACATTCTTCATAAAAAGAGGGCTATTTGAAGCAAATACAGCAAAACAGAGCAACAAGTGTTTTAATTGAAATGTAACAATAAGTCACAGAGAGGTTTATTATTATCTATGATTCTCAATCTGTTTATATTTCATAATGACAAGATAAAACTTAAAAAAAAGAAGAAGAAACCACTTGAAATATTGGCTCCAAAACCTTTAGGTTTAGTTATTATAAACTCAGGAGCAAAAGCTGAACTCAGTCTCTTTGAAAGGAATACACTGCGAGGGAGATTAGGTAATCAGTGGGCTCACAATCCAGGCACTGGGCACCGGGGCCAGTCAAGGAAAGGGACTTCTCAGTGGAAGACACCTCTCGCATCTGACCTTCCACGGCTCTGGCACAGGCGAGGCCTGCAGCAGAGAGCACACTGGCCAAGTCCTCCTTCTCGGTAGGTAGTAAAACGACTAACTGACCCAGAGCAAGCTTAACAGGCACCTGTTCCACTCTCCTTGTGTGGGGTGCTCAGGACCAGCAAGCGAGATAGCCCGGGGAGTCAGAAAATGATCAGCCTCTTATCTCTTTCCTTCTAACCGACTTACTACCTCCCCAGTATCTCTGCATCAGACCCCACACCCCAATAAGAGAAGATAAATGAAATTAAAAAATATAAGTATCTACGTGTGCACACATGCACATGTGTGTGCACACCGAGAGTAAAAGCAGGAAAACATTTCACTCGTCCCAGAGAAGAGCCAAAGGTCTCTTTTATAGAACAGCATTATCTCTGGAGATTTTAAGATCAGATACCCTCAAGGAAAAGGCAATCTATGGTAAAAATTCTATAAAACAATTCCTACCTATGTATCTCAAAGCAGAATTATATCCTTTGTCAGAATAATCATTTCTTTCATACTTTTAGGGGTGAAAATTAGCACCATGCCTGAAAACAGGCTCAATAAAAAGAATCAAAAAGGACAAGACTGAAGGCTAAATAAGCTGCTCCAATGCACAGCCCCTGAATACTGGCCACAACGGTTGACATACAAGAACAAAGATGTTTTAGGGGCCTCCCTGGTGGCCTCCCTGGTAGTTAAGCGCTGCGCTATGGAGCTGTCGGCAGCAGTGACACGAGTTTGACCTCCAGTTGGGGAGATTCCCACATGGCGTGGCAGACCTCTCCTGCCTCGCCCGCTGCTCCCCTCAGCAGTGGATTTCAGGGGATCTGCCTGTTCTGCTCCCCTCTGTCTCTGGTGAACCCTCTCGCCTCTCCACGCCTCTGGCCTGTACCCCAGCTTGTATGCATAAATAAATCTTTAAAAAAAAAAAAGATGTTTTACAAAACTTTGCAAGCCAGAGATCTGACATGTGGGCGTTCAGATAAGGCTGAGCACGGTCATCAGCAACAGCAGAACCTGCTGTGAGCTGCTCTAAAGAATTATCAGGGAAGCAGAAATTACCCTGCATGTGATGAGACCTCTTGCCAGAGTCTGCCACTTGTCTGAAAATGGGGCTCACCTGTTGTTAGCATCTAGGGTTCAATTAGAGCAATTTAAGTCATAAGCAGGTAATATCGTTTGTATTGGAGGCTCATACTGTCTTTGAAGACTTGACAACTCACCTATACCAGATGTATTGGTGTAAAAATAGTAAACAATCTGCAAGAAAAAGAAAGAAAGATATGAATGAGCTACTTTTTAGGACTCAATTTCAGGTTAGGTTGATAACAATCTAAATCACACTGTGGCTGAGTCCTTACAAAACAAAACATGGAGAACACAATTCTTAAAGTAAGAGAATATAATTTACATACACCATAATTTTTACAAGACCACGTACCTGTTTATATTAAGTTTCAAGTTTGTGTTTTTCAAAACTCTGAAGTATTTAACAGTATGAAAAGAAAAAATTGTTTGAGGTGCTAAATTTCATCTAAGAGGCTTTATACTATGGACTAGCGGTAATATTCTAGTACCTTTAAAATACCAAAGTATTTGTATTGGCATTTTATATAAATATCAAAGTATTGTAAAGTTTGTAAAAGACTTCATTATTTGTTTAAAAATTTGGATAACTTTTTTACTTTACTGCGAAGATTTTCAAAATAATAATATCTAAAGTGGGAACAAGCACAGGAAACAAAATCTGTGCCACACTATTGAAAAATGTTTTACATGCTCCCATATAAAATGTATATGCATGTGTGAACGTGCACGCCAATGGAAAAAGGTCTAAATTATAACGGATTATCTCGAAGTGGTAAAATGAGTAATAATTTATTCTAACTTTTCTACAATAAATTTTATTACTTATGTTCATTTTCCAAATTTTGAAAATTTAAAACTTTTGTGATAATGAAAATTGAGTATGGTAGTGCTTCTTGTATCAGAAGATAAAATTAGAGTTAATTTCAAGAACTCAACTCTTTTCAAACTGAATTTTCTACTTTTAAGTAGTTCAAATTTGCCAGTAAAATAAGGATGGGCTTTAGAGCTAGAAACATGCAACTAAATCCAAATGAATGACCTTGGGCACATTTCCTCATCTAAAGACACAAATGTGTAATAGCACCTACCCTGTTGGTCTGAGAATGTTATGCTAATTACTATATGGAAGGCCTCACAGCACAGATCAATGCAGATTTTGCTCAATAGTTTCTCAGAACCTATTAGCTCATATGTAAAGTGTGTCAGGAGTTAAATGAATATCCTAGTTAGTCAGATTTGAGTAACTGTCCAGATGTATCTGAAACAATATGTAAACATGTATACATAATACCATATAGAAAATTAAATATATATACATATCATATATGCACACACATGTAATTAAACTCAGGTAATACGTAAGCTATTCACTTTGATCAGGCTCTACATGAAAGTCTGAAGAACACATTTTAAAATCCCTAAACTTTCTAAAACAGCACAATTTTGAATGAAATGAGGAAGAGGTCTGGTAATGGATCATTACACATGGAAAAATAAATAAGCTCTATTTACCTGTAACTGCTTTTGTGATGATAAAGGATGCCCCATGTTTTCGGCTGCCTCTAGGCTGCAATTGGGGGGGAAAAAAACTTACATTTCAGAGTTTTATAATATGTTTATACAATGGACAAAGTTACATTTCTTTGTTAATAATGTACAAGCTGAAATGACGTCATCAACATGGCGGTGAAGGGACGCTAGTATCAACTCTCCCAAAAGACAAGCCGCCTATAAAGAGACATCAGCCAAACCCAGAGAAGATCCAGAAACGCTACATAAATCTAACACCCTCACGGGTGAGTAGAACTTGGAAAGAAGCTAAAAAGACTGATCAAGGAGAAGAAAGAACCACCAGATCCCCT
>PVIJ01007383.1:0-83048 GCA_004024925.1 Scalopus aquaticus | reverse complement strand
TATGATCCCCTCTAATTCCATCCATGTCGCTGCAAATTGCATGTGTTTATCTTCTTTCCATGATGAATAGTATTCCATTGTGTATATGTACCACATCTTCTGGATCCAATCATCTATTTTTGGACATCTGGGTTGCTTCCATACCTTTGCTATTGTGAACAGTGCTGCAATGAACATACGGGTGCATGTATCCTTTTGGCCATTTCATGTATCTGTTGGCCATTTGCTTTTCTTCTTTGGAGAAGTGCCTTTTGAGCTCTTCTGCCCATCTTTAGAGTCTGCTTTCTAAAACTTTATCCTATAAAATATAGGATTACAGAGGAGATACAAAAAGACTTGGCATCTTGGAGGTCACTGGTGATATGACAAAAGCCTGGAGGCAAAATAAAAAAACAAACAGATGTAATGGGCTGAGAAAAGAATGTGAATGCGAGGAAGTGAAGATAGTGCCAGTAGATAACTCTTTGAAGACATTTTGCTACAAAAGAAACTCAAAAATGAGGCAGTAACTAGAGGGGAATGTGGGTAGTGAAAAGTTTTTATTGTTTTGCTTTATTTTATAGACCAACCATAATGGGATATGATTGTAAAAACTGTTTAAAATATTCTAGTAAAGTGGTAGAAATCAATGCTATGGAATGTGGGACATAATTGCTGAAATGAATTCCCTACAAAATGAGAGGATAAGAACAGACCTCAAGTAGAAGGTTAACCATAGATGAGAGAGGGTTTCATCCATTCCAACAGAGGAGGTCAGAGTCTGAATACTTATGTGGTACAAGGACTACCAGGAATTCTGGAATACCCTTTGGAATTTGTGGCTGCACTATTAAAGTGAGACAAGAAAACAAAAGTGTTTGCATCTCAGAATATTTAGTTGGTCAGGTGCAAGCAGGCAATTGATGAGTAATTAAATTTAACTAGAGTTAGCACTCTAACAGGAAAGTAGGATAAAGGGGTAAGAACTAATTGTGGTTAAAAGGCGCAGTTATAGTGCTGAGTCCTGAATACCTAAGCTGGATACAGAGGGAGATGAGAAAAAGAATGAGTGAAATAGATAGAAAATAAAAAGGGAAGATGAAAGATATGATGGTGATGAAAGAAGCTGATATGGGTGTTTTAAATAGGTGAACTGGACATGGAAAAAAAGCTGGAAGATTTGTGAAATAGGCCACAGTTACTGGTGTCAACATATTTAATGGTGTGAGGCCACAGTTATTGGTGTTGATATGGTTAATGGTGTCAACGCCCAAGTGGGTATATGAAGTGGGGTACTAGAAAGATCACTGGAGTCTACTTTCAAGAAAAGAATGAACTAAATGTTGAATAGATTATCCAAAAGAATCTTGAAATCACTAAGTATAGTGACAGGGCTAGAGATAGAGAAGAACAAAAAAGTAGGTGTTAACATCATCAATGAATTATACAAGGGATTGAGGAAGAAGCAGGTGGCTGACAGTGATAAGGAAAAGGAAGGGGCAATAATTTTGAGTGGTATCAGAGTCAAAGGAGTTAAGGTTTTAGAGGAGGAAGAGGAAGAAAATGTTTGGGAGAATGGAAAGTAAAAGGACAGTCACCCCACACCCCACTTCTGACATGGAGAATAAAAGCAAATATAGCCACACTAGAGATGATTGCAGTTATAGTTATAGAAGTTGGACAAGAAGGACTGTAAGTAAGGGAACAAGAACTTAAAGATGGCAGTG
Organism: Scalopus aquaticus; assembly: GCA_004024925.1. Taxonomy (NCBI): domain Eukaryota; kingdom Metazoa; phylum Chordata; class Mammalia; order Eulipotyphla; family Talpidae; genus Scalopus; species Scalopus aquaticus. The sequence goes on along the minus strand of PVIJ01007383.1, from coordinate 81,342 downwards.
TAAAGAATTAGGAGTGGTGGACTGTGAGTTCCAGAATGTGCAATGAAGAAAAGTGATTATAAAACAGCAAGGGTGGGGGTAATACCTCCGGCAAAAGGATGAAGAGCAGGTAGATTTTGTTAGTGGCCCTGGTAGTCTCCCAGAAGAAGGTGATGTTTGCTTGATAAGGAAGTTATGGGACAAATCTTCCCTCTAGCAGCTCAAGGAGGTGTGGTAGCCCAAAGAAGAGAGAAAAGGATGAAAGAAGTTCTCTCTTAGAGATGCTACTTTCTTAAGATGCTAGAGATATCAGGTGCTTTTCTCTCTCTGCCAACACAAGGATGCGCTAGAGGCTAAAGCAGGATGTGAGGCAGGGTTGAGACATGCACTGAACAGAACATTGAGACAACCTGTTCTTTCCTGCAGTGACTGGTGGCATGAGGAAAGGAAGAACACCTGCTTTAGCAAGCTGTGACCTCACTTGTGTACTGAATATTTTGCAAATTAAAAACTGTTCCATATGCTTTGTAGAGATCTTGATACACAGACAGACATCCTCCCAGTTAGATTAAATATCCTTTTTACAGGCCTGTGATACGATATGCTCTCGTAGAATTACTATAGACTTTGGAAAACCCTGAGTTTGAATTTATCTTCTGATCTTTATGAACTAGGTGGCTATAGCAGATGTTGTTTGTTCCTTTTTTCCTTTTATTTCTTTGGCCCTACCACTGCAGTGGACAACCACCAATTCCAGATGCCTGTATGGGTATTTCTTGAATAATGATTTTCTTTAAAGCAGAAGAAAAACTAGTCTTGACCCACGGCTTGGCAGACTGGAAGATGAAGGAAACTACCATTCCTGGAAGCATCCCTTAAGCAATCACTGACAAAAGTTTGTGAATGACTCCCAGAGTCTTTGTTGCCCAGGTGGAACAGAATGGTGAAAGTTGTCAAGCCAATGAAACAAGAGTTACACTGCCAGGTTGAGATGCAGTGGGTCCCCGTGTGCCACAGTGACAGCTGGCTGGATTAGGCACTCTTTACTGGAAGTCACCATCACTTGTCTCCCTACCCCACTTACATGGCTATTTTCTGCCAAATGAACTCACATGCCAACAATTCCTTGTCTAAGCATCTGCTTCTGGGGAACCAAAACCAAGACAGTGGTCTTTTAAGCTGCTTAAATTCTCTGAGTCTTGGTTTTCTCTTCTGAAATTCAAGGGTAGAGATACATTTTTCCCCATAAAGTATTTCTGATTAAATGAAAGACTATGAAGAAAGGCAAAAGAAGAAATGCTGACCATAGATCTGAAGCATCCAAGAGAGTGAGGAGAGGAAGAAGGGGAGGGGGAGGGGAGAGAAGGGAGAAGCATAGTGGACTATGATGGAGGACTATGGGTGCTTTGGTGGTGGGAGAGCTATGGTGACCACACCTGAGGGGAGAAATTCTATACTGTCAAAATGTTAACAAGGATGTAAGACAATGTTACTTCATAGGAGGGAAAGAAAGAAAGGAGGGAGGGAGGGCTATGATTTAAATGAAAGGCTTTGTATCTTGCAATCCACAGCTAGGTACTAGGTCTGTGTTAGATTTCCTTCCCAGTACCTATCCCATGTAACTTTTGGATCCCTAGCAGCAAAGGGAAGAACTTGAGAAATAGCAGGGGTCACTTAATTAGTAGGAACAGCAAAGAGGTTGTCACCATTATTGAAGCAGCCCACAGCCATCCTGGATTCTAGTAGTGGGGACCTTGGCAGGGTTTACTGAGATAGTTCACAGGCTTGTGGTTAAGAGCTGGTTTATAATAGTTAATAATTACATAGTTTAATAATATTTTCACTAATATTAATCCTTTAGCATTATTAAATAATAATATTTGTGGTGTTTGACACAGAACCAGGCACATAGGGAGTGAAAGAAGTCATATCTGCCTATAGCAAACACAAGGACAACAGGCAAGAGAAAGTTCTCACATGTGGTGTTTTGTTTCTACCAATACCTTTCAATGAAAGGCTGTTGCTAAGCTAAGAAGTTTAGTTTCCTGAAGGCAGAATTCTTTTTTTTTTTTTTTTTTAAATAAAAGTGTTGCTTAAAGCATATCCTGCCAATCAAAATATCCGAAATGGGCCATAAACACAGGCGAGGAAGTTGGGATGCTGAAATGTTTATCAGGCCTGAAACTCTGGCATAATGAGTCAGTTTTATCTAAACCACTTCTAAATGTGGAGCTGGAATTTTAAAAGGCCAGTGTCACCTCCTCCAGGGAATGCAGGACTGAGTCCCTCACACTGTTTTGTCATTGAGGCCATTTGCATGAAAATGGGATTCCTATTCTGTTTCTGTTTGTTGGACTGCTTTCTTTCTGCAGAGCCTGAAGTTAGACTATGGCAGACCAGCTTCAGGCATTCATAATTAAAAATAAGCAGGAACTTGAAAAATCTCACTGCAATTAAAAGAGTAACCTCTGCATTCTGGGGACTGAGGAGTCAACCTGAGCTGTAATTATGTTATATAAAGCGTGACCAGGCGCTCAGAGGAGAAGGATGCAGGAGCAGGGGAGCATTGGAGGAAGAAAGGCCAGGCCAGGGAGATGGATCATTAAATTGTGGAATTAGGACACATATGGTGATGTGGAATAAGCGAGATCTACACAAAGACTGGGCTGGGGGAAGGACTGGATACCCTTAGTACAGTCTCTCTCTCTCTCTCTCTCTCTCTCTCTCTCTCTCTCTCTCTCTCTCTCTCTCTCTCTCTCCTTCTTATTCCTTCTTTTTTTTTTAAGATTTATTTATTTATGCATACAAGCTGGGGTACAGACCAGAGGCGTGGGGCGGCGAGAGAGTTCACCAGAGACAGAGTGGGGAGCAGAACAGGCAGATCTACAAAAGCACACTGCTTAGGAGAGCAGCGTGCAAGGCAGGAGAGGTCTGCCAGCAGCTCCACAGCACAGTGCCCAACTGCTGCGCCACCAGGGGAGGCCCTCCTTTCTTTTTTTTAAAGATTTATTTATTTATGAATACAAGCTGGGCTACAGGCCAGAGGTGTGGGGCGGTGAGAGTGTTCACCAGAGACAGAGTGGGGAGCAGAACAGGCAGATGGATGGAAATACATTGCTGAGGGGAGCAGTGGGCGAGACAAGAGAGGTCTGTTGCGCAGTGTGGGAATCTCCAGGCAGGGCATCAAACTTGTACCACAGCTGCCTACAGTTCTGTTACAGGGCAACCCCGATATACAATGGGGTGCCTGACTGTGGGTTCTCACCCGTGCACTTAAAAAGTACTTATAATAAGAACAATTGCAGGCACTCACAAAAAGGTTAATAAAAGGGTTTATTTACAAAAAGAAGGGAAATAAAAAAATGAATAACTCGGGGACAAAAGAGAAAGTGAGGGAGAGAGATAAATCTCCAAATACATCCTACCAGATTCGAAGAGCTGGAAACCCCAATGGCACCCTGAAGCCCGGCGAGAAGCAAGAGACCCCCAAGGTCAAAAGCCCTCGTTATATAGCCAACATGTCTGCTTAACTCCACCCCTCAGTTTCCGGTAATCCTCTCATCTGGATGATGATGGAATTAAGGGATTAGTGGCCCCTAGTGTCTTGGACCTCCTGTGGAGTTTGTTGCATGTCCTTTTTCCCCCCCAGCAGTTCCACAGTACTGAGCTTAACCCACTATGCCACCAGGGAGGCCCCTGTTCTTCCTTCCTGGGTAAGTGTTGGATGAGAAAACAAAAGTCAGACCAAGAATATCGGTCCTTTTCACTGGCCCACTTTAATCACGTTTATCGAACAACTACTAAATGCCAAGCACAATAAGCACAGAGATGATTAAATAGGATCACCCATAAAACGTCCATAATTTAAAGTGAGACAGAAGGGCAGAGCAAAGTAAGTATGACCGATGAGGATGCAGACAATAATAGATACTTCCGCTGTCAATGATCCTTACCTTGTCAGACCCTCTTAGTTTGTCTCTCTGCTTCATAATATCCCCATTAAGTTAAATTTATCTATTCTGATTATATATACTCAGTGACTAGTAGGTGTCATGTACTTGGTATTACATTTTTGTAATTTAATTTCTTATATATTTTTTAATTTTTGAACAGTATTTGATCTCTCCCCTCAGGAATAGTCCTGTAGTTCTCCCAGCACTACAGCACCCGAGATCCATCAGCACAGTCCCTTGTGCTCTCCCCTCCCCTGCTTTGGCCCTCCTCCCTCCTGTGCTCATGGTATTGTTAATAATTATTTTTTAAAGATTTGTTTATGCATACAAGAACTGGGGTGTAAGCCAGAGGTGTGGGGTAATGAGAGGATTCACCAAAAACAGAGTGAGGAGCAGAATAGGCGGACCTACTAAAACACACTGCTGAAGGGAGCAGAGGGAGAGACAGGAGAGGTCTGCTGCGCCATGTGCGAAGCTCCCCAGTCAGGGATCGAACTTGTGCTTCAGTGACTGTGGATAGCTTCATAGTGCTGTGACTTAACCCCTTGCACCACCAGGGAGGACTATGTTAATAAATATTATTGATAAGAGATCTCAAGTGCCTTACCAAAGTTATCCAAGTAATACATACCAGGTCTGGGAACTTTCTTGTTTTAAGCCCATGCCAAGCACAGATATCATGTAGTGGAAGGGAATGTTTGTTTCTTTTAGGGGACAGATTGAGAAGGAATGAAGGGAAGTCAGGTCAGAGAAGACCTCAAAATGGAAGAAATGATCGAACCAAATTTTGAAATTTTCACCAGAAGTGCAAAATTGGAAAAGATCACATAAGGACACTCTCACTCTGTAATTCTCTTATTCTGTTCCACTATACTTTGGCAGACTTCTTCTGATCCATTTCTTTAATGATAGGAGAAATGTTACACTTATTTCTGTCGAGTATCTGAGACTTAAATACTCTAGATGAAATTATTGATCATATACGTACTGAGAAAACAGTGAATTTAGAGATTGTGTTCTGTTGTGAGAATATCATTGTTACTAAAAATTAAAATCCTGCTTTTAAAGATGGCAATATTGTTTTGAAGTATTTATTCAACCATTCATTCATCACATCCTTTATGAATGTTCACTCACCTCAGGCACTGAGCTTCCTAGTGTTCAAAACTATAATCCCACATGCCTATTAGAAAGCTCCACTTGCATTTCTAGAAGGTTCCATGCCATGGATCCAAACATGGCTTCATCACAATCATCCTTACTTTTTTTTCTGTTCATATTCCAGTTTGATTAGACTTGTCTCTATCCATAGTGCTGCCCGAGCTGGCATCCAGAGACCCATTTGTAACTGCTCAGCATCCTCAGGAGCTTGCCCCTGCAACCCACTGTCCTTTTGCCATGCACATGAACGTTCCTCAGCATATTTCTTTTCTCAGCTTTCAATAGAGACTTCTTAGTGACATCATTTACCCCAAGCTTCCCACTCCAATATTGCCTTCTCAGGAGCTTGTCCTATGGACTCTAGTTACTTGAGGACCCCGATAACATACTCCAGGGTGTCACTCCTAGCACACAGTAGTGGCTCTGTAAGTGTGTACTGCCTCGTACCCCAAGGCAGTACTGGTGGAGCGGAAGGGAAGTGCTCAAAGATAAGGGCACACATGCCAAACCATACCTCTTCCATAAAATTGTCATCAATGAGGGAGACAAAAGGCATGGAGAAGGATGACAACATAACATGCTACCTCTGGAAGAATGAGCATTTGACTGTATGTATTACTGCCATTTATTATAAGAACTTTCTCCACCAAATAGCTGTGGGAGTTCGCAAGAGAATGGATGAGGTGGGGGGAGGAAGATACGAAAAAAAATACTTTTGATTATATGTATTAATCTTATACATGTCCAGCTTTCTCCTTGGAAATGTACATGTGTACTCCTGTTCTTACACTGTAAGAACCACAGTGAGTTTCGTGCTATTACGAAGAATCCAAGTCTCAGAGAGATTTCATAAGTCATACAAGGAGGATGTGGCAGAGGCAGGATCAGACTCCAGATTCACCCGGTTGGAAGCTGAAGTTGGTTCCCAGGGAAAGTTCTGTTCCTCTTGTCTAGCACAGTAGGACAGGCAGAGGGCCCAGAAGACTCTAAGCCTGTCTGTCTTTCCTGAGTTGGCTCTTTTATAGGATGGCATCTTTCAGAGGCCCGTTTGGGAGAGAAAGGAAGCTTTTGTCATTTGGTTTTTGTCAGTTGAGCTCCTTGACTATCTCCAACCAAAATACATGTTATGCTCCAAAAGTCACAGAATAACTATTTGTAGTTGGCAGAATTTAACAGAAATGGCACATAGGAATGAGAGTGCTCAAAGAATAAAAGCGGAAGCGACAGAAAGGACAAGCCAGCTCAGGGGTCAGAGGTAGTAGCACATGTGGCCCAGAAAAAGGGCAAAGGGATTTTCAATCAGGCTCAGATAAAATGTGCCAATATTCAATGGATTGTAATTATAAAAGTTGGAATCTACATGCTGCAATTTTTCTTTAATGATAGAGCTGTCTTTTTCACCACAGAACCACTCAATAAATCATAAATATCAACATGTATATATCCTGTGGAGGGGGTGGGCAAATATAGTGCCAATGAGTGGAAGAGAGAAAAACTTAACAAAGACTGAAAGGGAAAGGTTGGCGCTTGGGGCAAGGGCTAACCCTTTCCAAAGGAAAAGCAGCTGACTAGCACCAGTGTGGGAAGCAGAGAGGTACACAGTGATAAGTTCCTAAGGTATCTGTGACTGAGCAGTAGGACTTGGTCAGTGCTGAGAAGAGGAACCAGACAGAGACTTTTCATTTCACAAATGGACAGACAGAAGAGCAGAATAGGCTGGGCTGATGGCCATATCATTTTTGAGACACACAAGGGTCCTGGACTCAGTGTAACTCATTTCCTGTGACAATTTTACAGGAGAGCTGCTTCCTTCTTTGTAGTTAAGAAGAGTGACTTTCAGACCATAGAGAATACAAAAAATCATTTCTGAGGAGAAAAGGAAATACAAACAAGTGCAGAGCCCATAGATGGTTTTGGTGTAGCTGTGCAAATTTAGTATCTGGTGTTCTGTACTCATGCCCTGGCACTAATATTGTTATGGGCAGGCCACTGAATGTCACTGAGTTTTAGTTTCCTCATTTGTCATATCTGTCAATACAACACACAAACTCAAACATACACACACAACACACACACACACACACACATTCACCTCATTTATATCCTTATTAGGAAAGAGGATGGCATGAAAAGTTGATGTCAATTGACAAATAGAAGTAATGGTGTAAGCTTCCACCAACAAGAATAACTGTGAGTTATCTGCTCCTATCCACATCATCCTTCAGCAGGGAATCTTTTGTCATGTTGCTGGCCAGAGGCAGTAACCTTCCCCAAGCTTCCACATCGCCCTGCAGAGACTCAGTGTGCTTTACTTTATATTAGTGTCTTTCTCTTGGACTGCATTGGTCTTCCTGGAGGAAAGTGCTGTCTCCAATCATCTCTGTAAATCCCATGGTCCTGGCACACTGGGTAGACCCAGAACTGGGCCACTTGGTTCTGGATTCTACTGAGTTATATGTATATTGAGGGATCCTATGGCATCTCAGACTAGAAGTAAAAGGGATAAAACGCTAACCTGTCCATTACTATCCACAGCAAGTCAAAACTGGAATTGAAGCAACAGAGACAAAAGAGACCAGCATATTGCTTCTGATTGAGATATTGTGTGGGACCAGGACCTGTGGGAATAGCCAGGCATATTTACGGGTTAATCACAGGGGGGTTCTGGTTTTATGTGTCATCTACATGGGTTTCTTTATTTTTTTTTAAGATTTTTTATCTACTTAAGTTTGCTTAAAAGAACTAGAGTGTAGGCCAGAGTGTGGGGGTGAGAGGATTCACCAGAGACAGAATGGGAAGCAGAAGAGGAGGGTTTACTAAAATACACTGCTGAGGGGAACAGCGGGGCAAGGCAGGAGAGATCTGCTGTGTCACATGCAGGTTAACTCCATGGCCGGGGATTGAATTTAGGAAGTAGCAGTGATAGCACTGAGATATAATCCCTAGGCTACAAGGGAGGCCCATTATCTACATGTTCAATGTGTCAGATGGACTACCATTGAGTTAGGCGAATTTTATAGTGCTGATTTTCAAAAGTGTGGTTGGATAATTATATATTCTATCAAAAATAGGTGCATCTCCTTCCTAAATTCAGCTTTGTGAAGAAACTGCTGCCCTTAGAAGGAAGTATTTCTCACTACCAGCTTTTATCTGGCTCTCCAGAGAGGCTGACATGTTACAAGCCATCAGTCACATATGGCTGGACAACTTGTGTTCCTCTGTGTTTTCACTTCGTGTCCATTTTCATTTCTCTAGTATACTTTCTCCCATAATGGAGAAGCTTATGATTGATGGGACAAGGAGGCAGGAGTCTTGTTCATCAGTTGAATCAGAACTGCAGTGCCAGGCCTGTTCTTTTTTTTTTTTTTTAAGATTTATTTATTTATACATACGAGCTGGGGTACAGGCCAGAGGCGTGGGGCTGCGAGAGGGTTCACCAGAGACAGAGTGGGGAGCAGAACAGGCAGATCAGAAATACACTGCTAAGGGGAGCAACGGGCGAGGCAGGAGAGGTCTGCCGCACCATGTGGGAATCTCCCCGGTCAGGTGTCGAACTCGCATCGTGGCTGCCAACAGCTCCACAGCGCAGTGCTCAACCACTGCACCACCAGGGAGGCCCATGTGCCAAGCCTGTTCTAAGCAAGACACATTCAGCCTTCTTTGGGACCTACCGTCCTGAAGACAAAGAACTTAGGGAGGCCAGAGAGAGATGACAGGGTCAAAAAACCGAGCCTGTCTATATCACATGGGCTTCAGAGTCATAATATTCTCCAAGGGACTTTTTTCTTTATTTTTATAGTTTTTCTTTTCCTTTTTTTTTTTTTTTTTTGAGTGTACACATTTAGAGGAGGTTGGAGGTAGTTAAGGAGACACTAGAAATGTAGAATCTTAAGAATCCAGGGAAGACTGAAGATTATAAAGGTAAAAAAACCATCTTATTTTGAATGTCCTCAACCACATTCCTTTCAAAAGTTCTCCCATTCTTTCCTTAAAGGTGCTCAAGACAGAAAACTCACCTTCAAGAGTTTACTTAGGATCACCTCTGGGTGTCTTTGGCCAACAGAAAAGCATCGGCCTCTTTTTCTCACTTCTGCCCAAAACAAATAAGCCCTTCTGATAAGTTAAGCTACAGAGTTGATCCCTCCCATGTTTTTTATAAAATAAATATCCCTGGGCCCCCCTGATGGCATAGTGTTTAGGTCTCAACACTATCACTGCTATGACCTGAGTTCAATCCCCCACCAGGGAGCTAACCCACATGGCGCAGCAGACCTCTCCTGTCTTGCCTGCTGCTCCCCTCAGCAGTGTGTTTCAGTAGATCCACCTGTTCTGCTCCTCACTCTGTCTCTGGTGAATCCTATCATCCCTGCACCTCTGGCCTACACCCCAGTTCTTCTACACTAAAATAAAAATAAATAAATAAATAAATAAACAAACAGACAAACAAACTAAATAGTCCTTATGTGAGGTGGTTGTGGTTTCCTTCAGGGATTACCCCTTCTGAGTGTATTACAGAGGACCATGAAGGTCAGACTTTCCAGCATCATCAAGTGTCCTGATATCTGACTGCCTCTGTCTGTCTCATCGGAGCCGGTAACCACACATCAACATCGGTGCGGTTTATACCAAGGAAACCTGTGGTTCCATCAAGTACAGCATCTGTTTCTCCCATGGAGCTGTTGTTGGCTTATTCCTTTGGGCTGCTTTTGGCCATGCATTGCAGGATATATGACAAGAATGATTTCATTGGTTTTCATTCTAATAATGACTCTTGCAGGACCTTGTTTACTCTGCTTCTGCTGTTACCCGATGCTACTATACCTGGCGAAAGTAAAGCAGGGCTGGGAGTCTAGCTGCATATTCGTGGTGGAATGAGAAAGGGCCTGCCACTAGCAGTCTTGGTCAGTTATGTGGAGCAGGTAGAGGGAGTTTTAGGGGAGTCTTTCTGAGAACAGAAAGAGGTTGTTTTCTTTGCATTTTTGTTATTTTTTTTTAATATTGAGACCACTAAGGATACCACCAAGCCAATTCAGACAATTAAGTCCTGTAGATGCAAGGAGATAATATTTAAACTCCAGGAGGTAGGTCAGGCTAGTAGTTCAAATGCAATAGATGTTAACCATATAAATTGTAAAACATTGAAAAGAATCTAAGCCATTTGCTTTTTTCTCCTAAGACCAAAGACCCAGAAAAAGTAGCTGGGAAGCCAAATGCCTGGAATTACTAACTGCCATTCTCAGAGCAAGTTGTTATTTCCTTTTCACATTTTCTGAGACATAATAGCCATTTAATAAGCATTATGGAGTGCATCTCTTAAAGAAAGTCTAGACTATTTTCTTCCTTTGGAGACATGTATATGCCCAGAAAGAGTCGAAGGCTAACCATTAGGTGAAAATACTTGTAGTTAAAAAATTAATATATATTCACTCACTCTAGGCTTGGTGGGATATCATAAAAATATGTTTTACTCTTTGTCCCTGGTTCCTCTCACAGCAGACCTAAATCCCTTGAAATTCCCTGAGTGCTAGGAGTATCCTGTATTATTTATAAAAAGCCCCTTGAGAATGCACCTGAGTTGTTACTAATGAGGTGATTCAGTGTGAGGTCCCCAGATAACTTCAGGGTGTTGGCTGGTCACCAACATGGCAAATATTTGAGTGAGTACAGAGGGCGAAGTCTCAGCTCCCGTCCCTGCTCAGACTCTCTGGAGGGAGAGGGACTGGAGGTCAGGTTATTAAAATCTCTTGAACAATGAAGTCCTTCAAACTTCTGGATTGGTTAATATACCGAGGTGCAGGAAGGTATGTACATTTGTGCCCTACACATCTCTCTTTCATGCAACACTTCTGTATGTATGTTTTATAGGTTAATAAACATAAATGAGTGTTTTCTTGAGTTGTGTAAGTCATTCCAGCAAATTTCTTAACCTGAGTTGGAGTCACAAGAACCCCTGACATATAGTCAAGAGGACAGAGGGTGGGTAGTGTGGGACCAGAAATTTGTGATTGGTGACTAAATGAGGGCAGTCTTTTGTGGCTGAACCCTTAAATCTGTGGAGATGGACAATAACTGCTGGAAGTGTCAAAATAGGGCTGAATTGCTGGGCACCCCAGTGGGATCTGAGAGCATATAACTGCCGTGAAGTACAGGAGAAATCAGAAGCATTAACTTCCACCACCAACTTTGCCATCTACCTCAACTGTGGTGCTTTTAACCAAGGAAGCTATATGCTAATATGAGCCCTAACATAAGCTAAACAATGAAATTGATGAGGATTAGGGAGGTAAGACACTAACTATAAAACTATTTTCCCTGGGATATACAGACTTTATTCAAGACTTAACCACCAATTACAAGGTTTTGATTGTGGCATTCATTTGCTCATACAGCTTTCAGGATTGCATCCAGAATTAGTACCTAACATCTCAATTCCGTCTTCAGACCCCTGCCATTTTAGCACTTACCTGCTTTTTCAGTCTCATGCAGGGCTCATTAGGTGTCTGACTTTGAAATGGCAGAATCTCCTGATATAAAGGACAGCATGATGATCTCATACTACAGCTTACATACAGCTCAGAGGAACTAAATGTGTGTACATACATTTTAAATAGGCTCAGCTTTTCGTATCTATAAATGGGATATTATTATGGGTTGATTTGTGCCTCCTCTAGATTCATATATTGAAGTACTAACCCCTAGAATTCAAAATGTAACTGACCTCATTTGAAGTACAACTACTTAAGATGAGTCCATAATAGAGCAGAGTGGATCCTTAATCCATGTGGCCAGTGTCCATCTATAAAAAGGACACATATAAGTTCATAGAGACAACACCATGTGAAGATGAAGGCACATGTCAGGGTGATGCTTCTACAAGTCAAAAAGAATGAACGGGGCCTCCCCGGTCACCTAGGGGTTAAGTCTCAGCATCGTGGCCAGGGAGCTAACCCACATATGGTGCAGCAGACCTCTCCTGTATCTCCTGTTGCTCCCCTAGGCAGTGTATTTCCGTCAATCTGCCTGTTCTGCTCCCCACTCTGTCTCTGGTGAATCCTCTCACACCTTCATCTCTGGCCTATCCCCCAGCTCTTCTACGCAAAAATAAATAAAAATAAATACAAAGAGCGAATGATGCCAGCCAATCACCAGAAGCTAGAAGGGCATGGAGCAGATTCTTCCTCACAGCTCTCAGAATGGACCAAGCCTGTAAACAACTTGACCTTAGATTTCTAACCTCCAGAACCATGAGACAGTAAATTTCTGTGGTATAAGCACTCAGCTTCTGTTAATTTGAAGTTCAAATATGAACTATGGCAGCCCCTGACAAACTAATGCAGAATTATTATTACATTGATAGGCTCATTTTTTAATAGTTCTAAGAGATAGTTATGAAAATACTGAATGGGGTATAGGATTTTACACAAATTAAGTGTGCAGTATAAATACATTAAATAAATAAATAAACAAACAAGTAAATGAAAAGATGTTTCCACTGCATCTCTACAGTTACTGGGGGAAACACTGAGGTTGACCTCTAGGAGAAATGTAGCAATTGTTGTAAAGATCAGAGTGTATCCCTGGGGGTGAACAGTGTTTGATGTCTGATTTTTTGTTCTGTTCTGAACTATCCACACTCCAAGATCAATGCCTGCGATGTTGTCTTTTGTTGCTTTTGTGTTTTAAGGATATGGTACAAGTAAAGGAAGTTTTGATATGGAAAGAGAGAAAGGCTGAGTTCAATTATCTGTCTTAGCTGTGTTTATTACTCTTGTACAACTTGTCTGTTCTAACCAAAGATTCCTGGACAAGACATTCATAGTTGTTGGGAAAATAAGGAATTGATAAAAAGCACTGAATGTCTGCAAACGAGACCTTTCTAAGTGCATCTAGCTGAGGTCTGTGCTGATAATCTAAAAATCAAAGCAACCAAAAAATCCAAACATGAATTCTGATACCTAGGAACACGAAAACTACATTTTGTACATAAAATAGTCAACAATTAAAAAAGAATAGCTATTGATAAGAATGTAGGAATGTGGGTTGGTAGATGTTTAAGTTGGATTGAATTTTCAGTAGCATAAATAGAAAATGTGTGTCCAAGTCCTAATAATGTGTATTTTTTTTTTGTAAGAATTGGCAATCCCATTGTTAAGGGTTGATTCTAAATAAATATATTGGATGTAAGCAAAAATACTGTGCAAAGATCTTTATTATAATGCTGTTTATAAAAAGCAAACAAAGTTAATTTAAATGGTTAAGAGTTCAGATTAGTTGAATTAAACCATTAGTTATGAAAATCCACACTGTGGATTTCTATGAAGACATTGAAAATGACATAAAGGATAGTGATGAATTTTTAAAGTATGATATATATTTACCCCTGTACACCTAGCGATCTATATTTTCCTTGAAAGAAATGAATATTTTATTCTCCAACATTAAAGAGTAAAGCACATACTTTCCTGTATTACTTTAAATAAAATTAACCCTGTTACAACACCCACCTACAAAGCTGGTGCTAAACTCCTTCTCAGACATTACTGGGTGGCATCCAAACGATCCTAACAGAACTCTAGGCTTATGTGCTGCTATTATTGGTTGTTGTAAGTGGTATTATTTCCTTATACCATTTTAGAAATGCTCACAATCCATTGCTTCTTTTAAAGTTGCTGACTTCACAGAGCCTGAGGATAACGTGCCTCAGTTCCTAAAATCATGACCCTGTGCACTTTCTCCTGCCTCTACACACCACCCCCTAAAGATACTGCCCCACACCTCGGTGCTCTGCGCTGCAGGGTGCAGACTTCCTACATGGAGGGCTTCGAGTCTCTTGCTCAGCCCCTGGGCAGCTCACTCTCCAAGATGAGGGCCTCTTGCACACTTTCAACTACAAACATGGACTCCATGCCCTTCAGGTTTGAGAGTGCCTAATAGATTCTTCCCCTGGTTTCTAAAATCTTAAAGTTACAAAACAAAATCCAGTTTCTTGGTAACTGTGGGATGGGAGAAAATATAAGAAAATGGGAGGGATAGGCTCATACCTGAAAAGATGTAATTCTGCTTTTTCTTTCCTGAAAAAAATATATTCCAAAATAAGCTCTTTTACTTAATAACTGACTCTTTAATCAACCTCAACAACATTGGATCTCTATAGTCAGAAGCCATCTGAGTCCTCTCCACCCTTTCCTTTCAAGCAGGACTTGGAGAAACTTTCTGACATCTTTCTGTTTTCAGTTCATTATCTATAAAGTTGGGATTTAAAATATGATCTAATAATCTGATCTCTCATCAGTTAGTTGTAGTAGTTTGGGGGTTACTGCAGGAAGCTGGGACAAATGTGAGCAGAAGAGTGTTCTCAGGACCAATGTCTCTGGAAGAAAGGTGCAGCTGGCTTGAGCAAAGAGGAATTACAAGACCACCCTCGTAAAGAACTCCAAAACTAGGATTGCCCTTCAGAGTGGTCCAAAGTTGGGGTGAAGGGAAGCCCTTTATCCATCATCCATCACATGATTCAGTGTTGGATGCAGGTTGGTCCTGGAAGGTGGGTAGAGTATGAAGGGCAGTCCTTTATGGCTGAGGCCATTCTTGGTGAGGTTAACAGCTGAACTCGTCAGCAAGACACCCTCGCCAGTAGTTAGAAATTGTTCTTCCATTGTGAATGGGTGAAGGATGGTATTTTCTTCTATTCTGGAAGGTTCAGCACAATGGCCATGGCAATAGCTGAAAAATATGACATTTGCAAAGAATTTGACTGCCTAGTGCCTGGAGCATATGGAGAACTCCATAAACATTAGCATGTATGTGCTCTTGTTCTATTAATATCTTTGAAAGTATATATACTGTAGTATCAACAATGTTTAACATGACAGGATGATGACTGCTTGCTGCTTTTTCTCTATTTTTCCTGTGCTTTCAATGTCACAGTTGTCTACTGCCCTAGGCTACCTTCCAAGTACCTGGAATAGATATCAGCAGATGTCAGACTCAACTGGGTAGTTGATCTGTGTCTTATAGAAGTCAGAGAAGAAGCAACACCATATTCATCAAAAATTTTTTAAAGATTTATTTATTTATGCATACAAGAACTGAGGTGTAGGTCAGAGGTGCGGGAGGTGAGAGAATTCACCAGAGACAGAGTGGGGAGCAGAACAGGCAGATCCACTGAAATACACTGCTGAGGGGAGCAGTGGGTGAGACAGGAGAGGTTTGCTGTGCCACATCAGAAGCACCCTGGCTGGGGATCGAACTCACGCTGCCATGGCTGCTGATAGCTTCCTAGTGCTGAGACTTAAGCCCTTGTGTCACCAGGGAGGCCTAGTCATCAAAATTTATATACCATTTTATTAAATTTCTCTTAGGTCCAAACACATTTCCCCAACATCTTGTAGAGCTTGGAGCTTTAGAAGTACCTCATAAATATGTATTGAATAAATGAGTATTTGAAATAAAAATGCAGCACTATCTCATGTACTTATTGTATACATTCTTCTCTCTGTTCAGTTGGTAATTCATGTGTTTATTGATTCACTTTTTCTTGGATTTAACAATCAGATATGAAGCTCATATTCTGGGTCAAATATTCTAAGGACCCAGCCACTGCTAAAAGCAGTAGCTTCAGATTGATGTGATGATGTTTCTTGGTAGATCATCAAATTTGAATTATCTAAAGTATATAAAGAAAGTACAGTAAAGATGGTAGAGGAATCAGTAGCATTACGCAAGACAGGAGGAGTTACAAGTTTTGGAACTTCAACTTTTTCATGTATTGGTGGACAATTGCAAATGAGTGAATGAGTGTAGGTCATATCAAAGCAACAAAAAGCCCTATTCTGCCCCACCTCTGCCCATAAATGAGTTAGACTTATGTATATAAAGACTTGAGCAGTTCTGTAATGGGTCACCTCCTATCAGTCAGATGTACTTTTTTGAATTTTGGGTCATGCAATATACAGCATGGCTAAGGGATACATAAAAGCACAATGGCCTCAGCTTTGAAAATAGTTTTCACTTATCACCTTCAGTCTTCTCAGGCTGACAGCACTTGTCTAAGTGTTTGCCTAGCTTGGACATGCAGAATTAGAACAAGGGTCAGCTACATAGAACTCTCTGGAGGCCATGATAATAAGCCCTAGGCCAGAGATAAAGCATATCTGTCAAGGAGTAACCAATCAGACTTAAGATACCCCAAATCTTTTTGCACAAGTAGAGGATATAGAACAAAGACAAAAGCAATATAAATAAGATCAAACAAGATAAATAAGAAGTAACAATACAGTATGGTAAAAACTGAATAAAAAGAAAACTAGAAATTCAAGGTGATATTCTAAGGTATACCTTATATACTAAGGTAGCACTTTAGCTGGTTCTTAATGGTACAGATGGAGAGGACAGAGCATTCCAAAGAAAAATAATGGCATGACCCAAAAAAGAAAAGCATTCATTGCTTGTCAATATTTATAGGAGAGGCATAGGATAATGTGTCATATGGCCTTGTAACCTATAAAGTGGTAAGCTCCACATTATTTATGTTATTATGGCTAGATGCAGACCCCATTTTATTTGTGGGATAATATTTTGGTGACCCTTTTCTTTGGAAACATACAGAAAAACACAAGCCTTATTTTTATCTGACACATACACATACTATGAACTTCCTTCTGATATCATGTCAAGGGTCCTTCCTAAGCACTTGACCTCTTTAGATTACACTGCTGACTTTCTTAGGCATTAAATAACTGGAGGAGAACCACTGCTTGAGGTCAAATCATTTATCAGGATCAATAGCTTTGACTGATTCTGGGTAGATGTGGTGCACTTTCCATATTGAAAGGTCAAAATCTGTCAACTAGCAGGAAATGCTATAAGCTCAAATAATGCATGTCAGAATAGCATAAAGTGTTTGCACTATCCAGGGCCATCTTGAAACATCCTTATTCTTGTGTCCAGAATAACCACTAGATGGCACTGCTATTTCAAAATGGATTGTCTTGGAAACTAATGGAAGCATCATTGCCATCTTTAACCCCACTCCCTACACATCTTGTAAATGTATATATTAAAAATGTAGACTGGACTCAGATATTTCTTCTTCATCTCTTATCTTGTCAGTTTTCATATGTAAAAAGTGGCAATAGTAATAACAATTGAAGTTCTTGTGAGGGTCACATCCAATAATGGTTAATAACATATTCTGTATGACAGTAAATCATTGTGTGGACAGTAGCACACTGAATGGATGTTCATTTGTCTAATCATTACCAACAAATGTAAGTTAATATAAAGTTATACGAATGGAGCATGGGGCCTTCCTAGAGGCGCAGAGGTTAAGCGATGCACTGTGGAGCTGTCGGCAGCATTGACGCTAGTTCGAAGCCTGGCCAGGGAGATTCCCATATGGTGCGGCAAACCTCTCCTGCCTCGCCCGCTGCTCCCCTCAGCAGTGTATTTCCGTCGATCTGCCTGTTCTGTTCCCTAATCTGTCTCTGGTGCCCCACGCCTCTGGCTTATACCCCAGCTTGTATGCATAAATAAAAAAAAAAATCTTAAAAAAAAAAAGAATGGAGCATGTAGCTGGTAACAGTCTCAATAACTAAGCTTCATAAGTCATAAGATGAAGAGACCAATAACAAAGAAATACTGAAAAGTTCAGTTGAGAAAAAAGTCCTTGAGAGAGTTTATCTGTCACATTAGTTATCCCTATCCCTAAGCAGTCTCAATTCGAGGTGCAGTTTGGTTCTTTGCAAGTATCGGAAGAAAAATCCATATTCATTTGTTGTAAAATAAACTGAAAGCATTATTCATTGTCTTACCTGATGACCCCTTATGTAACATCTCAAGAGATAAGTTTCCAGTAGAATTTATGTGAGGAAAATGATCAAGAATTGGTTCATGCCATTTTATCAGACAGTAAGGGATTATTTAACATATCATTATCTATTTCCTTGATTACCAAGAGGCTCAGAATCAATTTTAGTGTTCATCTCAACATTAACCTTCATGGTTAGCGTATTCTGATGCTTGCTCTCTTTTATGACTTGAGACCTACTTTCTTTTCCAAAATAATAATGTGTCTGGCATTTTAAATGATGAATCTCAAATCTTTTTTGAAATAGTTACAGTATTGATAAATAAAATATGATAACCTATTTAAAATGTATTTTAAAATGCTTTGATTTGTCAACCCAATAAAAGGTACTAAGATTCATTCAGTAATTATTTGCTTTTTTGCACAGTACCCCTGGGTATTAAAAGCAAACAAAAATAAACAACTTTAATTTAAAGCTAATGTTACCAGAAATACAAAATACCCCATATGTTGCTAAATCATTTTGCAGGTCATTATCTACATTAGTCTGAAGGTAAGTTTGAGGATGTCACAGAGGACTCAGAGAGACCCTAGGGCTAGGGAGATCTAGAAAGACTTCACGGGTAAGTATGGTATAAATATGGCCTAATGGTTGGGGAGTATCTAGATAAGCAATGCAGAAAAGAAAAAGTGGGATGACAGGTAAGAAGCTACTTGACATCAAAGGAACAATCGATTACTCTGGCTTTAGCCAAGAGGTTTGTTTTGTAGTCTCAGCATTAAAATTAAAACCAGAAGACTTAAATGCAAGGCTAAGAAATCACTGCTCCTTATATAAATGGGAGCATTATGTGAAATGCAGGATAAATGGGCAGCTCCACATAATTCATGATCCTCTAGTTAGTGCAGCTAGCCACTGAACTAATTGCTGGTCCTCAAATATCCCCAGGCTGTTCCTTGGGCTCCACAAATAACTGAAACCTCAGGCAATCAAATATGATCAGTGTGTGGAAGACATGTACCACAAAGTCTTTGAAACTGTTTTGAAATTACCTCTGGGTGAAGTAAAATTTAGTTGAATATTGACTATTTCAAAATATTCTTTTTCTTTTGGATGTTTGTGTGTGTTGTCTTAGTAGATGTCCCTCAAAATCAAGGTAAAACTCATGTTCTTAATTGTCTGGAGCTTTCCTTTTTATTTCAATAACCTAGGTTCAGAGATTTTTTTACTTATGGATTTATTTTTCTTTTCAGTTATCTTTTTAAAAAGAGATGGGGAAGTACTAGATATTGATACATATATTTAATGCACCAGGGCAATTGATTACATTATCTATTAAACACGTAGAGTCTTTTTATATCTGAAATAATTATATATATATGTATGTATGTGTGTGTGTATATATATATCCATAACCTATTTTTCCTGAGTAAACAGACTTTGTACATCAATTATGCCTTATATGATGTAGCTTTCAATTGTCTCCCTCACAGCTATCCCTTAACGCCCATTAATCTTCTCAGAATATATTCCTATCACCATACATATTTCTTTAAACTATAGAAACCAGATATGAACACAAAAAAGAGCAAGGTCGACCCCTCCACTATTCCACTTATTATTCATTATTCATGTCTATTCAATAAATATAAT
Source organism: Scalopus aquaticus (assembly GCA_004024925.1). Lineage (NCBI taxonomy): Eukaryota > Metazoa > Chordata > Mammalia > Eulipotyphla > Talpidae > Scalopus > Scalopus aquaticus. Next base: position 61,790 of record PVIJ01007383.1, on the reverse strand, counting down.
TAAACATCCAATATAAACCAGGTTTTTCACTTAACAGGTAATTGTGTCTCTTCCCATGGAGTTTTCAACCTCAAGAAAGAGAAAGGTAACAAGCAAATGGAAATGTGTGTGCAGTGACATTTATTTGATGGCTACTTTAAAAATAGGAAAGAGTGGGGATGTGGTGTCAGGGCGGTCTTCCTTAAGCAAAATATCTTAAAGCTGAGACTAAAAGATGAAGAAAAATTAGTTGTCTGGGGTGGACTGAGCTAGCAAATGTTCTGTGCCTCAGTGTCCAGATCTAGAAAAAGGGAACAATTAATAAAACCTATTACTTAAGCATTGTGGGAAATGAATGAAGGAGTTATAGGAGAACTTGGCTTGATGATGACAGTGATGGAGATGATGATGACAATGACAAAGGTGATAATTATTCTAGGAAAAATGTAACAACCATTGGGAAAACCCTCAAGGAGGCAAATACTAGGTCTAGTCAAGAAGCTGAATGAGGGCTTCCCTGGTGACTCAAGGCATTAAGTCTCAGCACCATGAAGCTATCAGCAGCCACTGCAGCAGGAGTTCAATCCCGAGCCAGGGAGCTACCCACATGGTACAGCAGACCTCTCCTGTCTCGGACGCTGCTCCCCTCAGTAGTGTACTTCAGTAGATCTGCCTGTTTTGCTCCCCATTCTGTCTCTAATGAATCCTCTACACACACCTCTGGCCTACACCCCAGTTCATCTCTGCATAAATAAATAAATCATTTTTGAAAAATGAAGCTGAATGAAAGCAGCCCAGATAAGGGGGGGCATAGTGTGATAGTGGGGAAAGAAGCCATTTGGCTACATGAGAGAAAGCAAAGGCTTTTTGGCAGCCATGTCTGCCTTTTGACAGAACTGAGCACACTGTTAGAGAGCAGGACAAACTCTCCTTATCCCAGCCTGCTTTTCTATGACCCGGTAATCATTTGATTTTGCCACCAAAATCTTTCTTTTTTCCTATTCATTTTTAACTTGGGTGTAAACCACATAAAACCACACATATAAAACAAACCTTGCCCTCTCACCCCATGGAATTCCCGATGTCCATCTCCTGTGTGGGTATTTGTCGGTGCTTCAGTCCTCATGCCTTTGCTAAGCTCAGCTATACACAGTTAACTCCTTTAATCTTTTTTCACCCAGTTAGTCCCATCTTCTTAATCATTTTTGTTCCTCCTCTCACTATTCCCTTGAAAATTGTTTTATCTCATGGTCAATTTATCACATAGTCATTTAATTTTTACCAGGCACATAAACCCCTCGATGAAAATAGCACTGAGAAGCATATTTGCACTCACTGAGGCTCCTGCTTCTCTGACTGTGTTGCTCACTTTTGCCTTATAGATTGGTGTGAATATGTTGCTCAAAAGGTTGAGTGCAATTAGCAGGATGTCTGTGCACTAATGACATTGTGATCCCAACTATTCAATTTGAGGGGAGGGGACTGATGCAGCATTTAGTTGGGAAAAGAACCTCAGTCTCTCTGAATTGCAAAGTTTTCAGTAGTCTTTGATGGTTGAGTGAAATTATCTAGTGTGAGACTCACAAATCTCTACTCTGTCCCCTGCAAGTGCTATGACCTCAACTAAGTGACATAACTGCCCTTTGCCTTGGTTTGCCAAGGTTAATGGCCATAGTTTTGATAGGGCTGTAATGAAGATGAACTGAAAAGTGCCTAAAGAAAGCTTTGGGGAAGGGAAGGACTCAGCAAGTGTTGACATTATTGTCTATTAAGTGGGTACAATAAAACTTATCTTACAAAGTTGTTGTGGATATATATCTATTTATAGGTATGTAGGTAGGTAGATAGACAGATATATCTCCATATGTATGACATGTAAACCACCTATTGTAAAATGTCACAGTTCACTAAATGTCTTCCACATATATATCCTTTCATGAATGTGTAGAGTTAAATTTTTCAAAAAAGATAAAATAACAAAATTATCAGATGACTTAGTGTAAGATATAGTTGATTACTTGAAAGGTTTTTGGAAAAATCACAACCTTCTAATGTTTGAAGCTGTAAAAGAAATCATAAAGGAAAAGACTGACATATTCAGTTATAATTGAAAGTGTATGTGCAATGCTATAACTGAAATTAAAAAGGAAATAATAGATTCAGAAAATAGCCCCCCAAATATGCCAAAGGAAATTATTGTGAAAATTAAATGATATATGTAAAAAGGCATAATTAATGACAGAATATAAAAAATATGCCATTAAAAATATTCTACTGGTCCTCCCTGGTGGCGCAAGGGTTAAAGTCTAAGTGCTGTCAAGCTATCGCCAGCCACTGTGGTCTGAGTTTGATCCCATGCCAGGGAGCTAACCCAGATGGCACAGCAGACCTCTCCAGTCTCACCTGCTGCTCTCCTCAGTAGTGTATTTCAGTAAAACTGCCTGTTCTGCTCCCCACTCTGTCTCTGGTGAATCCTCTCACCTCCCCCCTCACACACCTCTGGCCTATACCCCAGTTCTTAGGTGCATAAATAAATAAAAACAAATCTTTTTTAAAATGCTACCATTTATTGAGCAATTAGCTCCAACGTACCAGTCACTTATGTCCATATGATCTTAGTGATAACTGAGTATCCCTGTACGTTAAGATCTCACTAATTCTATACCTTTGGGATGACAAATGCTATAATGGGGAAAATCCCATTAATTTTGTGTCACCCCTTTTCCAAACCCCTTTAACTAAGTTCTGGGTACCCGAGTTTCCTTGGCAATCTTTTTGTACTGTCTGATATTAGTCTTTCCCCTAAAATGAACTCACTCCACAGATGTGAGTGTAGAAAATTTAAGAAGAATGTGAGGTGTCATGGGTGACACAAGCTGTCACCCCAAGTCTTTGGGGTCCTTGTCATTTGGCCTCCTTTCCTACTCAGGCACAGTTTGCCTCCTTGTCTCAAGAGTGATGATCCCTTTTCTTTCTTTCAAGACTTGAAGCCCACTCAAGTCCCCTTATTATGCTATTTCTGTACAAAGGAGGTCCTCCCCCTAAAATAATTCTTATCTTAGCCTCTGAGATAATTTTTTTTTCTATTTCATTATGTATTTTATTTCAGTTCTTCACAAAAGTCTTGTAAACTATGTTCATTCTCATATTTGGTGCATGAAGGAATGGACACAAAGAGATGAAGTACTGCCTTGAAATTATACAACAATGGGAGATTATGTGGTTTTACCAATAATTAAAAGTCATATTTAAATTTATATATTATATTAATGTAAAAGTTATATATATATATATATATATATATATCAATAAATTACAGAAAATATTTACATCCCAAATGATTTGAACTGTAAGTTATCATAATAGGAAATAGAGATTCTACTTCTTTGAGTCTATCAATATAATACCAATACTTGTTACGCCAATAATATAACAGCAACATAAGCAATAATAACATATAACATAAATTGAGTGGCTATTATACCAAGTAGCATTTTGACTGTTTTAATGTATTAACTTATTTAATCCTCACAATAATCCAAACAGTTAAATGCTTTTAGTATCCCCAGTCTACGTAATTATACATGCCATTTAAAAATAATCAACAGTATAATAAACAACTCTCCCAAGTTCACAAGCATAGAGAGGCCTGAAACCCAGTAATTTCACATTATCTCTAAACTAACACAGAGCAAAAGACTCACTAGAATTTCTGATGGAATATCTTAAAAATCATACCACAGCAGGCTGAGTTTTAGGTTTCTAAAATTCGGAAGTGTTTTGTTTAAAAACAATACTAAGTACTAGGGAAGGGACACTGCACATACACAGTGGAGAGTAGTCAAGGAAAGTTGTTTTTTTTTTTAGTGACAAAATTATTCATAATCTTTTACTTAATCTATCTTTGGTGAATTTATCACAAAACTAATTTTTAAAATATAAAAAGAAATGTTACTCATTGTAGCTAAAATGTCTGACAACTGGATAAATAAATGATAGCACATCAACTCGATGGAATATAATACAATCATTAAAATTTTAATTATAGACTTTGAGAAAAATGTGTAATACTAAGCAATAAAAATTAGTGAGCAGAATATACATGTATCATTATTACTATTTAAGGAGATACGCACTTTTGAACAAAGATTTAACAGATTAAAGATTTAATAATTAACACAAAATACATGATGAAGTTAAGTTAAATTGGTGGAAGATGAGAGATTTTATTTTTAATATTTCCAATTTAAAATTACTTTTATGTTATACTATTATATACTAGAAATAAATTGGCATAAATCAAAATAAAGATGTATTATTCATTGATTAACAAAGAGGGATATCAGAGAGGTATCTGATGTCAAACATTCACTCAGCACAGGTGTTCTAAGCTTCCACAAACCAATAACTTTTCCACTTAACCTTTTTAAATCAGCATCCCTCAAGCATCCCCTCCCAGAGTATACCTTTCATGGCCAGGAGTTGTCATGAGGGACCAACATGCAGTTCCTGATTCCCGTTGAGGCTGGGGGCAAATTAAGAACTCCTATAGAAAACACTAAATTTCCTTAAACCAGAAAAATTCTTAGCCAAACTGTGTCTCTCTCTAAAGCCCTTCGTTGTCTGTCTTGCTTTGAATTGTGATTTGTCTTCTGTGTATATTGTTTTCCCACAATTGTTGGGAATTCCTACGGGCAAATAGGACCAAGATCCATTCAGTCTGGGGTCACCAGGTCACAGTGATTTGTTTGACTTATCCCTGCAATCCTGAGTGCTTTTTCCTCTGTTTGCCTTCTAAGAAAATCCGCTCAAGCATCTAGCTGTGGTTGGAAGGTCACCTCTCTCCAGAGCTTCCCTAATATGGTCTAGGAAAGGCAGAGATTCTGCCTTTCAGTTGCAGTAACACGCTGAATGCCCGCTGCTATAATATTGCTGACAGTAGAATTTTCATTGTACAATGGCAATATTCTTGTATTTATTGCCAATCATGCAAATGGTGTAACTACTTGGTAAAATCTTGAATATAGCTACACAGGGAGAAAGGGAAAAACTACATTTATTCCATCCTCTGACAAGCATCATGTATATAAAGTATACTTTATTTTTCTTCATTTTACCAGTTCAATAAGTATTCATTACACAAGGAGTCTTACCAAATTTACTGTTCAGTAACTTGCTGTCCCCCTTCCCCCCAAATATACTATGGATAATATCTATGTCAATGCATATATATTTAGTTTACTTTTTAAAGTAGGCCTATGATATTTCATAGTATGCATACACAATAACTTTTACCTAATTTTATTTAAATGGATGTGGACTTCAATTATTCAATTGTATTCAATTATCCACTGTAGTTAAACAATACTGCAATAAACATCCTAATGTATATACCTTTCTTTACTTATCCATTTTTCTGGACAAATGGCTAGAAATGCAATTGCTGTTTAAATCAACACATACATTTTGAATTCTGGCATATAACCTCAGTGCCCACCAGAAAAGCTGTGCCATTAATCAGTCCCAAGAGACCATGCTCAAGTCTTTGATTCCCTATCTCTTTGAAAACACGGGTTATCTTCATATTATATATTGTATATTAAGTGCTTGCTTATTTTTCTATCTTCCCACTAGACTGGTTTTGCAGAGAACAAGGACAGATAGATTATCATCTTTTGCTATCCAATTTGGGTTTTTAAAAAACAAATCTGAACATTTTGCTAATGTATAGCATTCTATTTATAAAATAAAAATGACAAGTTTAATATGCTAAATCGTGAAGCAGATTATGCATCCATTACGATGTATTTAAGGAAAGGTATTAATGGACATTGAACCCAAATAGATCGAATTCTGTTTCTGTCTTCTGTTCACCATATCCTGAAGAGGACACACAAAGTCTTTAAACATGAGTCTCTCAGTAATATGAGCATTATAGTTCCTATAAAATCCTTCCAACAGCATTAACACGAGGATTGAATAAGAAAATTCTATAGAATATTGCAACTCTAAATAAGGTTTATAAAACGACAGCATTAGTATCAGCTGAGAGCTAATTATAAATGTAGAATCTCAGGCTTTTCCTAGACCTACTGAATTAGACAGAATCTACACTTTAACAATATTCAGGTAACTTATTTAAAGTTTGAAAAACATTGATATAAAGCATTAAGCACTGGATCAGACACATAACGTAAATGCTATGATAGCAATGATGCTGCCAATGGTATGATGGAAATAAAATACTCAGCATTTAATAAGTCATAATTACTATCCTTGTTAGTTGTTCAAATTTAATTTTCAAATATTGACTTGGGCTGACACAAAATACTACATTCCTTTAAAGTATGAAAAGTTGTACTGTGGGGTGTTAAATGAGGTACCATGCAGTAGAATGAATATGATTTTCTCCCGGTGATTCATCTGGGAGGCAGTGGAGCATGAGACTCAGGAACCAGAAAGGGTTGCATCGGAGTACCAGCTCTGCTAGTCATTAGCTGATGGGCTCTGAGCAAATCATTTCATGTCCTTGAGCTCTGGTCTCTTCAACGGCTTGTGCCGAGACTTTTAATAGTTAACTAGTACAATACCATGAACATGACTTAGCATATTTCAGGGGTCGGGAATATTATCTACTGACAGTCACTATGTGATTAGGAAGATCTCAGTGTTCTGAAGACATGAGTAATTTCATTTACTCCTCATGAAATCCTATTCACTAGTTATTTGTTATCATCCCATTTTATGGAAGAGAACATAATCTCTGTTAAGTCAGTGGCCTCTGCCCCACAGCACTCAGAAAGTTCAAGGTCACTAAACCCTGTCTACCTTTTATTTTTTAATTCTTCTATTTTCTTTTATTTTCTTCTTACAATGCTTCCTTCAGAAAGTGATGCCTAAAGTGGGTTTTAAGAGAAAAACAAGATTCTTCCAGGTACCAATTCTTAATTAATATCTTCCAGGTAACATTTTTCTTTTAAAAAAAAATTTATTTATTTATGCATACAAGAATTGGGGTGTAGGCTAGATGTGGGGTGATGAGAAGAGTCACCAGAGACAACGTGGGGAACAGAACAGGAGGATTGACTGAACTACATTGCTGAGAGGAGCAGTGGGTGAGACAGGAGATGTCTGCTGCATCATGTGGGTTAGATCCCAGGCTGGGGATCGAACTCATGCCACAGTGGCTGCCAGTAGCTTCATGCTGCTGAGACTTAACCCCTTGGACCACCAGGGAGGCCCAAGGTAACACTTTTCTTTTTTCTCTCATATTTTCAATCTTTCTGTATTGTCCTCTCATCCTCTCACTGGAATTTACTCCTGGTCATCTGATGGTGCCCAGAAGCCCCAGAAGCTGTGTTAGCTAAGCTCAGTGATGCTGGCGGATGTCACAGTCATCAGAGTGAGGATTTGTCTTATTCTGCAGCATTTCATGTGTGATGAGACATTCATGTGTGATGAGATTTAAATTCTTCCACATGTGGACAAAAATGTTTAACATTCCTAGGTGGTTAATGAATATAAGACACTGTATTAAGCCATCCGTCTGTGTTAATTCCATCAGCTTCTATAACACTCAGTGCACTAGGTGCCATAGTCATTCCCAATTTACAGATGAAGAAACTTAGGCCAGAGAGTTTATGCCACTTGCTGATAGCTACACATGAAGCTGTGATTCATGCCCAGGCTGCCTTCCTATTGGATCCACGCTTACCATTCCCATCCATATTCCTTACCTCTTGACTCTCAAAACTGGTTGAAAGTTCAGTGGGATCAACATTTTATAAAAGGGTACAAAGTCTCAGAGAAGTGTCTAATTTACCTGATGTCGCCAAGATTGCTAGTTGCGGAGCTGGGATTAAATCCAGGTGCCCTGATTGCAAGCTTGCTGAATCAGGAAAGGCAACTCAGATAAAATAGCCAGAGAGAAAGGCTTGGAGGGTTTGAATGGAACTGGGTCTGTAAAATGCCCCAAAGGAAGGGTTCTCTGAATTTCCTGTTGGGTTTGATTTGTCAGTTGTAACTGAAGCAATTGTCTTTCTCTTTCCCAGCAATTCCATTCTGCCACCATCAGTTTAATACTGCATCTGGAATTCTGTTTGCAGTGCGAACATAATGCAATTTTTTGTGTGTGCTTTTCCTATTAAGCAACTCTGTGGCTTTCTTAACAGTGGGCCTCTTGCTCTTTATGTCTGTCTACTGAGACTGTGTTAAAGAAAAAGTAATCCTCCATAGAGTCCACCAGTGATGCTGTTCTCTGTGGTGTGCTGTTTTTGTGCCATTTCTATTTTCTAATTACTCAGTCAATTGTTTCTTCCCCTTCTTCTTAAAAATCTACTCTCCCCATTTTCCAGATCACGTAGCTTGTAAAAGCTTTCCATTTATCTTTGATTCTGGGCTCTAATTTGTTCCCAAAGTGCCAGTTGTCAGCACTTTGAAATTCAATGTTTGATTTAAAATATTAGATCCTGAATTTCCCTTCTAGTAAGAAAAAAATAAATGGATGTTCGCTTAAAATTAATAGAGAAAAGTTATTTTTACAATGTTCAAGGCATTTTGTTGATTTACTCTCTGATTTTATTTTTAGTGGCAAGTAAGCAGGGAAGATATTGCTTTCTTTCTATTTTTAATAGAAAAATAACCTGAGGTTCAGAGAATTAAACACGTGACTAACAGAAAGAGGTTGCCATTTTGCTAGATGTTCTCCTTTCTTTCTCTGCTTCATACAGTGAGCTAAATAGGATAAATCTTGGGACTGAATCCTCACTATCCTTTTAGCTTCTGTGTAAACTCAGGAATACCACATACCTTTTCCAAGTAGGTATGGCTATCAATTAGAGTAGAGGTGATTAAAGATTATATTACCCACACTTGAACACAAAGTCAATACTGGAGTAAGTCTAGAGTGCTCTGGTTTGGCCCAGTGGGTGGATAGTGCTGCTATTAATAGAGAGGAAGGTGAGATTGCCTCATTGGCACTCTATCCTGTGAACCTAACACTCAGCAGAGGGCCTGGGTAAGAATTGTAGGCTCCATAGTATCTCTTTTCTTCAAAGGATGTGCTGCCTTCTCTTGAGTGAGCAAATTTATTCTTAGTCCCAGAAGATATCATTGGGCTCTTCAATGTGATTCCCTTAAAATGTCCCTTTACCATTGCATTATTGTAGCAGGTCCCAAAAGCAACTTTGTGATCTAAAAAGAAACAACATAGGGCAGTTGTAAAAGGGTCTAATATGTCTAAACCTTCATTAAGAAGTAACAAGAGTGATCCAGTCATCTATTTTTGGGCATCTGGGTTGTTTCCATATTTTCACTATTGTAAATAGTGCTGCAATAAACATACCGGTGCATGTATCCTTTTGGATTAGTGTTTTTGTGTCCTTTGGGTAGATCCCTAAAAGTGGTATTGCTGGATCGTATTGTAGCACCCAGATGCCTAAAAATAGATGACAGGATCAAGAAGATGTGGTACATATACACAGTGGAATACTATTCAGCATTCAAAAAAGTAAACACATGCAATCCGCAGCAACATGGATGGAACTAGAAGGGATCATGCTCAGCGAAATAAGCCAAAAGGAAAAAGAAAAATATTGAGTGGTCTCACTTTCTCACTTATAACAGGAGTATAGGGGAACCAAATACAAGAGCATCAACCAGCGAGAGGTGGGGAGGATTAGGTCTCAGAACGGGGGAGAGGGGAGCACAGGGGACTGTGGTGACGGTTCACAGGTGAATTGGTGGTGGGAAACCTAATGTAAAAGACACAAATAAAAATAACAACAGAAAAATAAAAGTAAATTTTTAAAAAAAAATTAAAATAAAATAAAATAATTTAGTTTTTTAAAAAAAGAAGTAACAAGAGTGAGTTGAGTAAGATGAGAACCACTGATCACAGCAGACACAGTGACTGGAGAGACCAGGTACATGGAAATCTGGAGCTTCAGAGAAGGTGGCTGGGGCGGTGGAGAGTAGATGTCAAGAGACTGAGTCATCCTTGCTCTCCAGATCTCAGATCCCACTTGGTGAAAACAAGGGGGATGGACTAGCGTAGCCATCTAGTAATGGGGCTAATATAATTGGTGTATCTGGGGCCTCCGTGGCATGGGGCAATTTCTTTGTTTCCTTTTTCCTTTAATACAAAGAAGGGAGGTAGTAATGTTTCCACAAAGAGAGAGCTTTTTTCCTCTAGAGGGAAAAATGGCTTTACTATTACAAAGAAACAGGTAACAATAATTGAAACTAATTCAATATAATAAAGCACCAGACCCAGATGAATTACATGGCTTTATTCAGAGGGCAAAGGCAAGGGAATAAGGGAATGGGAAAGCTTGTTGGTGGAGCCCTTTGGATGAGCAAAAGACCCCCAGAGAGTCACCAACTGGAACTGAAAACCAGAATCGGTCCCATATCCGAAAGAACTGTGCTGTCAAAGGACACCTCAGATTACACAATTCCACCTGGGTCCTCTCTGTGTTCCATAAATCCCTCTCTTTCCTCCATTTTGCCCCCAGTGACACTTCCTTATCAGGCTGGCTTTGTTTCCATTGGAATGTGAGCCTCTTTAAAGTGAAATTTTATCTCATTCATATCAGGCATGGTGACTGGCACAGAGCAGACCTCAGTGAGTTTGTCGAATGACTGAATGAATAAACAAATGAAATGTGGATGAAAACTCAGCTTTAGTCTCATATAAACTTCCATGTTTTGAGGAAAAATGTATAGGGCTCCTTTCTTAAACTAAGATCCTGAAGAATCTTTGTTCCTGTAAGAATCTAGCCAACAATTAAGGGGTCCTTTGTAGGAATAGTATGACTTTTGCAAAAAAAAATTGAGAAGAAAGACCACATGATCAAAAGCAGGATAGTTTCTATGTGCAGGGAGCCATTCTTAAAGGTACAATTTTCAAAGGCTTTAAAAATACAAGTATAGGAGGCTTCCCTGGTGACACAAGGGGTTAAGTCTCAGCAATATGAAGCTATCACCAACCATTGCAGCATGAGTTCAATCCCCGACCAGGGAGATTACCCACATGGCGCAGCAGACTTCTCCTGTCTCATCCCTGCTCCCCTCAGCAGTGTATTTCAGTCAATCTGCCTGTTCTGTGCCCCACTCTGTCTCTGATGAATCCTCCTACCTCCCCATACCTTTGGCCTACACCCCAGCTCTTGTATGTATAAATAAATAAATCTTTAAAAATATATGAATATATGGTTGGATAGTAAATATTGTGATTAGTTTTCCTGTACATCTTTTTTTTTAAGATTTATTTATTTATGTTTATAAGCTGGGGTACAGGCCAGAGGCATGCGGCGGCGAGAGGGTTCACCAGAGACAGAGTGGGGAGAAGCACAGGCAGACTGAAAGAAATACACTGCTGATGGGAGCAGCAGGCAAGGCAGGAAAGGTCTGCTGAGCCATGTGGGAATCTCCCCAGCCCGGGCATCGAATTTGCATTGCCGCTGCCGACAGCTCCACAGTACAGCGCTTAACTGCTGCTCCACCAGGGAGGCCCAGTTTTCCTTTACATCTAGATGTGTAAATGAGATAAAGTTCAGAGATTCAAAATCACAGCACAGTAGACAGATTGGGACTTTACCCAGAGTATACCTAAGTCCACTGCCTGTTCTCTGTCCATTATGCCCAAAGCCTCTGAGACATTGATATTTCCCTGGCATAGGAAGCAATTAGAATCATGCTGGACTAGACTCACAATTATGTATCCAACTTCATTTGTTGTGCATGTCAAATGATGTGTTTATAGAGTTCTGTCCTCTGGACATGGCTTGCTCGTTCCGAATTGGGGCCCTGGTTCTGGAACTCTGATTACTCTCTCTCAGACAAGACAGTTTTTGTCCCTAGATGGAACTCTGACAGTACAGAAAGGAAATCCAGTTCCATCTCCACTAAATAATAGGGAAACTGAAATTTGGAAAATATGTAACACCCCAAAGTCACGCTGGCTTAAAAACAGAAAAGCCTGCAGTTGACTTCCAGGCTTCTGTCTTCTTGTCCAATATCATTTCCACTAATCCTCAGCCTAAAAACATCCTGAGACATTACAGATCCTAAAGAGAGTAGGGGAGCACCTGCTCTGGAGACAGATTGTTTTGAATGTGAATCCTGAAGCAAACACTTACCAGTTGTGTGACCTTGGACAAATTACTTAATATCTCTGAGGCTCAGTTTCCTCTGCCATGTAATGAGGGAACTAATACCTACCTCACTGAGTTGCTCTAAGAATTAAATTAATCTGTGAATTAACTTATTCTCTGCCTTGTACCAGAGAGGTTTCAAGGTGGTTTACAAGGATATGATAATATGATTTCAGAATGGGGACAGAAGAAACAAGAACAAGACAGGTAGGCAGGGAGTCCATCTGGGGCAATGGCTAACAAGTGACCACTGCTCAAAGCTGTCCAGTATTCAAGCCCAAGAGGGCAGGCTCTACAGCTTTACCGTGTACTGTGTCATCCATGAGTTATCAGACCCATGACCGAAGGGAGCATGACTATGCTTAAAATCTAAGGTATAGCTCATGTTCCTATATTTGAGATATGAGGTGTACTTATAAGTATTTCAGGTTCTAGGCTTACTAGGCAGTAGGGTCTGTGATGGAAAAGGCAAGTATGACCCTGTCCTCATGCAGATGTCAGTCTTCATGAGGAGGACAGTTCAATATGTTGGATAATTTCTATGATATCATCTTTATGAAAAAACTCAAAATAATAAGTTACATAAAAATCCACGTGTCAAGCTCTGAGCACAATATCTGGCATATTGAAAGTGTTTGATATTCCTTTGTTCACATAGCTAGTATTTATTAATCTATGGCATCTATGTCTTTGCTCTTTCTAAGCACTGAGGCTATGTGGCAGACAAAGCAATAAAGAATCCCCACCTAAGTTCCAGTTGAGGAGAGAGAGGATCAGCAAGACCATTAAGCAGCATCTGTGGTAGAGTAGACACTGAGAAGGCAAGTTTGGTAAAACTCACTGAGTTCTTTATATAGATACTTTGTTTACAAGAGATCCATTTAAAACTGAAAGACTAAAACTAACTAAAAGTAGTAAGTGGGAATAAGATCATACGTTCAATTGTCTCTAAATGAAGAGCCCCCCCCCAGTGGGGAGGGGGGCATCAACTTCCTGACAACATAATGTAATAGGTAATTGATGAGGTTAAAAAGAAAGATAATCTAGAATGTGAACCCACATCTAAACTTCAAAAGAATAAGTAAAATATTTGTAAATACTTGTCACATACATCCTCACCTCCACCTCAGACTTTTTGAATTGAGCTGTAATCTTACTATTGTCTCGCTTCTCTTCTTCCGTATCTTCTGATTCTGCTAACTAGGCACTTGTTCAATAACATTTGTTTAGGAACCATTATTTTAAAGTAAATGTCAGTCATATTGAATCCTTGTGAGAAAAATAAAACGTTTTTTTATATATAATAGATGAAGAAATAAAGGCTCTAACTGGTAAATGAATTGTAAAAAGAAATAAACCTCAGCATTTTACTGAGGTTGAGGTAGGTATACTGAGACTGGAGCAATTAAAAGGGGTGTGTTCCTGGACATCAGCAAGGTGATATATTAGGAAACTCCATATCCTCTTTCCTCCAAAAAAGACACCAGTTCAACAAAAAAATACATGGACCAATTCCCTTCATCAAAGATCTAGAAAACAGTTATGAAGCTTTGCATGTAACCATCTTAGTCAAGTACATAGGAAAATTCATAACTAACATCACCCTTCTAAGTTCAGCAAGGAACAAGTAGGAGAAAATAGCCAACTCCCAGCAGCTTCATGGGCTAGGAAATACTAAAGTATTTGTCCAATGTTCAAGATTTTCAGGAAACTTCCTGAATTTTTTCCCAGACAAATGAAAGCTAAAGTAACTGAACATTGGAGCTAACTTCTAAGAAACGCTACAGGGAGTCCTTCAAGTTCAAACAAGACACTAGAAAATAACACAAAAACATTTGAAAGGATAAAGTTCACAGGGAAAGGTAAATATGTAAAGAAAGCAGAATCCTGATGCAGCCTGATAGCAGTACATAAATCACATAATGCAAATACAGACATTATAAAAATATAACATGGATATAATTTAAAATAAGTTAATGAATACCTAACATAAAAATACACAACCTGTGACATTAGTAACAAAATGTGAAGAATAAGAAGTAAGGTTTATATATGATTGAAGTTGTTATCAACTTAATGTATATTCTTAAAAGGTGCATTTTATAGGCCTCATTGTACAATAACTACAGTACAGTAATCACAGTAAAAAAGAACTATAGTAAAAAAGAACTATAGTAATCACAGTATGTCACTGCAAGAAAAAATTAAAACTCAACAATACATTAAGGAAGTTAGCAAGAGAGAAGAGGGGCAAAGAAAAAAAGGCTGCAATACAAAGAGAAAACAATTTAAAAATGTCAATAGTAAGTCATTCCCTATTATTAATTAAACACAAATGAACAAAACGCTCCAAAAAATGGAGAAGCTAAGTGGATTTGTAAAGTCCAACTATATGCTATCTGTAAGAGACTTGCTATATATTAAAGGACCAGATAGGCAGAAAAAGAAAGGAGAAAAAAGAGAGCCCGTGTGAATGGCAATTAGAAGAGAACAGAGATGCTGCACTGATATCAGACACAATAGACTTTAAGTAAAATATGACCACAAGAGACAAAGAAGGACTTGTAATGACAGAAGACAAAATTCACCAGAAAGATAAAATAAGTATACATATCTACTTATCTTGTATCAGAACATCCAAATATATGAACCACCTATTAACAGCATTGTATAAAAATGGACATAAACATAAATCCTAGGAGGTTTCAATATCCCACTTTCCATGAGTGAAACATTAAAAGAGAAGATCAATAAGGAATTTACTGTATGATGCCATTTATATACAGTTTACAGTTAAGCAAATTTATTTGGCTATGAAATTATTAACAGAAATATACTAAAAAATGTCGATTTCTGAAACTGGTGATGGGGTAAGTAATTTGGATGAAGAGGAATATATAGAGTGAAAATTCTGTTTCTTTGGTGGTGTGGTGGATTCATTTGAGGAACTAAGCATTTTAGGGAAAAACCATTGAATTTAAAATCAGAAAATTGGTATCTACTTCCAGCACTCATCCTCCACCCCTCTCAACACATAGTTCACATTTACAAGTTCATTGAATTTTCCCACTATAAAATGGAGAAAGTTTAGACTAATGTTTTATAGCTTTGGAGTTTACAACAAGATTTCACATGCATTAATTCACTGAATATTTGCAACCATTTCCAGAGGAATTATTGTTTTTATTCTCCCTTTACTGATAAAAAAAGTCAAAAATATACATATCTTGAATGAGACTACATCATTAATTTGTTCCATGAATCAAACCCAGATCTTTCGAATAATATATACCAGTGGTTCTCAAAGCAGTCTTCCTGAACCAGCAGCATCAAAGTCCCTTGGGAATTCGTTAAAAATGCAAATTTTCTGGCCCCGTCCTAGAGTACTACAGTACAATCTCGGGACTGGAGCCCATCAGTCTGTGTTTCAACAATCCCACCGAGTGATTTATGTTTGTGAAGGTTCAAATACATTATAAGAAATAATTTAGACAAGAGATCTGAAGGAATATACCAAGGGATAGACAAAGCATAGTAGCATTATTTCTTCACTCTCTCTCTTTTCAATTGTCCTCTGAGGTTGGAAATATTGAGGACTCACATGCCAGCAAATTGACAGAAGGTAGGACAAAGAACAAAATCACAAGCTAGCTACTAAAAATACCAAGAATCAAAGGCTTGACAATAATAGCAATTGCTTTATTTTCCCTAAATGGTTCTTAATTTTTTTCTGTGTAAACAGTGATTGTGGAATTGAATTCCCATAATGTTATCAAGAGTGTGGCAGCAGAAAACTGTTGTGTGTACTGTATACTACAGGCTCTGCTCTGTAGGGTCTGATTCTAATGGACTATTGTGTCCCCTTGGGAAGATCCCATGCAAGGAGCCCACTAAATGAAAAGTGCTTATCCCCTTCCCTCCAATTCCAATCCAATTCTCTGTATATAATGAACTCTCACACACACACACACACACACACACACACACACACACAAACACACAGTGAAATAAATGAATGAACATCCCATTAATCAGAGGTATGGGAGCAAGGAGGTTCAAGTTGTTCTCATTGCCCAGAGCTTCTCCCATCTCCTTGAAAGAGAATTCTGCTCTACTCTCTTAGATGTCTTCCAGATTCATCCACTGACTGCCTGGTCACTTCCCCACACTCATCAAAGATGCTTGGTACCTGACTCAATATTACTATACACCAAGTCTTGTCACCATATATGGTACTTTATATAAAGACTCATCTTTGTGAATGATGCCCACAACATACATTGTTGCACCTCCAAAACCTTCCAGATTTCAATGGCTTTGGTTTCTCTCAAATTCAGCCTCATGCTCCTTAGAAGTCTTGTGGGACCTGGTCACCACTGGGACTTCTATGCTGTGTTCTATCATACCCAAATATGAACTCTCTCTCTTCCAACTTTTTAGTTCTTAAGTTGAAGGATTCCCACTGTCCTGACTTCATTGATAGACTGAAGACACTTTGGTGGTTCTTAATCAACTGATACCCCCTATAGACTCAACTGATACATACCTTTGGTTTCATGACAGGAAAGTGACAATATTTAGTGGTATTTTTTGGTGATGAACTGGTGGTGAATGGTGATTGCTAAGTAGACTGGAAGGTGAAGAATCCAGGGTTATGGAGAATGCCAGATGGCTGTGCACAGCTAAGGCATAGGGTTTTAAGATCCTATCTAGCCTTGATGAGACAATAATACAGAGAAGTAAACCAAGAAGACTAGGGATGATATGGATGGAATAGCGGTGGGAATCAACCATAGCTCTCTGAGGTCAGCAACCTTACTTGTTTATTTCTTCTTGCCTTTGCAAATCTGAATTTGTTAAATCATTCTCCAAAAATTTAAACCTGATTTACATTCCCACATACAAGGTATAAAAGTGATCATTTCTCCTGTCATTACAGATGTTGAATATTACCAAACTGAAAGCATTTGCAATTTGATAGGAGAAAAATAATACCTCTGTGTTGTTTTCATTTTTATTTAATTATAAATTGAAAATGTTTATGTATTTTGGGACCATATGTTTTACGATTTCAGTAAATTTTATGCTATTATCCTTTGCCCATTTGTCTTATCCAGGCAAGTTGAATCATCATTTATTTGAAAAACACTTACTTGTTAGAAAAAAGCTCTTCAATTATTAAAAAAAAATCACTCTTTGTTGTAAAAAAAAATCAAAAAAAATCTCTGCTTTCAAAAACTATTAGCAAGTTTTAACTGATTCATCAAGCCATTGCAATGTGTTCATTGGTCATAATATTATGTAATTTTTCTTAATCATTATTATTTGGTTTAAGGGTAGTATGTTAGCCCAAACTATTGGCTAGAACAATGTATGAAATAAAACTGTAGGAACAGTTGATGTGGTGGCATGTGACTTCACTGTTTTTGCTACACACTTTTGGCCAAGGTAGGATTCCTCTTTAGGTTGGTCCTTCCTAAAGAGACCCATTCTTTCTAGCATAAAGTGATTAGAAACAAGAATCTCTTCTCCCACAACATGTTAGTGTGGGGATCCGAGAAATGGGCAAGGAAGTGAAAGAGCACGAAGGTAGATGGTTAGGAAAACTGATTATTGATCAATTGTGTGACCAAAATAAGTTGCTTGATTTCCTAAACAAAAGCTTCTCAGACTTTATGGCTCATAGGAATCCAGTGTTGACTGTGGATCTCATTCAAATGCAGATCCTGATTTGGTAGCTCTGAGCTGAGCCTGGATTTCTGTGCCATTTGCTGTCAATGCTGCCAGTTCATAAACCTAATGGGGAGTCTCTTTGGGGAGTGGGGTAGCCAAATGATTCCTTTTACTTACACTTTATAATGACATTTATGGTTGTCCATTTTCTGAGAAACTGAAGTCCAAATTCCAAATTCTATGCTAACCTCTTAGCATGACTTATAGAATTCTTCCGATTAAGTATCAGCCTCACTCTAGCTACTCTCGAGTCCCCCAAGGACTGAATTACTCATTACATGTCACATTCCTACACACCTTGATGGCAAATCCTCTTCTTCTGGAACATACCACATGATCAGTTACTTAGGCATGAACTCCTTTGGTAGTTCAAACAGTATCATATTAATATTTGGAATTAAAAACTTAATATATTGCCAGAATATAGCAACTGCTCAATAAATATTTGTTAGACAAGTTGGTTTAGCTCCTATTATTCTCCAAAGCCTAAGATACATGTCACCTTCTCTGAGAAAACTTCCCTCGAATGGCCAAAAGCTCTAGTCAGCATTGTATATATTCTTCTCATCTAACACTTCAGTGAATTTTAATATTGTTTTATCTTTTCCAGTAGGTTCCATTGTCCTTGAGAACAAAAATCATTCCTTATCTACCTCTGATTCACCATCACCTAGTACAGGTCTCAGCCCTTAGTGTGTGTATATATATATATATACATACTCATATATATGTGTATATATATATATATATATATATATATATATACTCTTAATAAATGTCTGATGAAGATGTTATATTGTATATGATGAACAAAAGAACAAAGATACACAGGTAGAGGCAGGTTTTGTTTGTTTAAAAGAAACTCACAAACCTTTGTCTTCCTCCTTTTGCTGCTGCTTTTTTGAGAACACAGATGCACTGAGTTTCCTCTGAGCTGCCTCTCAACCTTCCTGTCAGAGCAACAGAGTGGGGATGGGGTCCACAGCTGGGGCCACAGTGAGCCAGTATGAGTCACTTGACTTGCCCAGCATTAGAAGGACAAGGTTATCTGTCTGCCATAAAGATTGCGCTGTCGGGACCTCCCTGGTGGCACAGCGGTTGAGTGCTGCGCTGTGGAGCTGTCGGCAGCACACTATGCGAGTTCGATGCCCAGCCGGGGAGAATCCCACATGGTGCGGCAGACCTCTCCTGCCTCGCCTGCTGCTACCCTCAGCAGTGTACTTCTGATCTGCCTGTTCTGCTCCCCTCTCTGTCTCTGGTGAACCCTCTCACCGCCCCATGCCTCTGGCCTGTACTCCAGCTTGTATGTATAAATAAATAAATATTAAAAAAAAAAAAGATTGCACTGTCATGTGGCTAATGACAACATGGAGTCTGAGATGAGAATATGATTAAACTGTTGCATCAGGAACCTGTAGGATGAGAAAATCATAAAGAGATCATGGAACTCCTAAAGCATTCCCTTCGGAGACTGTAGTAAGGAAACTACGCTGACCAACAAGTTACCAAAAAAGGAAAGATGGAAGTTGATATGTATTGAATAGATATATGTGCTGAATGTTTCTCCAATATCACATTTGCTATACACAGTGACTTTGCAAGGACAGTGTTACCATATGAATCTTAAACAGTTTCCATGTAACATGCACTTTTCCACATTTTCTTACTTTGTGTTGAAAGCAACACTGTGTGATACAATCAGTGTTGCTTTTTTACAAGAAAGAAAGTGAGCATTAGAGCAGCTGAGCTACTTCCCCAGGTCACTGAGCCCTAGTGTGACAGAGCACAAATTTGATTGTGTTTCTGTTTGGTGTTTGCATTTCAATAGCCATCAGACTTGCAAGATGTTTCTAAGGGTTAGTTTTGCTCTCTAGGTTTGTAAACTCCTTGAGACCCATATTTTACTCATATTTACATTCCCAGAATAAAAAAAAAAGTCAATTCTAGTTGAATTGTATTTTTTAGATTTATTTATTTATGCATACAAGAACTGGAGTGTAGGCCAAAGGTGTGGGGTGGTGACAGGATTCACCAGAGACAGAGTGGGGAGCAGAACAGGCAGATCGACTGAAATACACTGCTGAGGGGAGCAGCGGGTGAGACAGGAAAGATCTGCTTCACCTTGTGGGAATCTCCCTGGCTGGGGATCAAACTCCTGCTGCAGTGGCTGCAGATAGCTTCTTAGTGCTGAGACTTAATCCATTGCACCACCAAGGAGGCCCTGAATTGTATTTTTTATACCAATTTTCATCAATATCTTTTTTAGTGCTGGGAAGGCATTCAATTTAGTTTAAAATGTTCAATGTCCTGTGTCTATTGTATTATAGCTGTGTTAACAATGGTTATTGTATGGTTGGATGGGTGGATGGATGGATGAGAAGATCCAGGAAAGAAATTCGCAAAGTTTCTTCTCTGGATTTGAAGGTCAAGGAAGGAATATCTGGCAAAATTAAGGGTACAGATGATAATGAGAAAGGAACTTGAAAATACATGGCTAGGTGAAACATTTGGAGAAAGTTATTCTTGTCATAGGGTAAAGTTTAGATCAGAAGAAGGAGGTTGTGAAATGAAACATGCAAACCTAACACTGGGTACTACAGTGCAGCTCTTTATTTCTAGGATAATTTGTGGTCACATTATTTCTGTGGAAGGACTCATAATCACTTTCATGCAGCCTATATCATATGGAACCATATTAACTTGATTAGCAATAGTAACTTGTATAAGAACAATATACATATATCTTTTATGTATACATATAATATCTTACATATACATATAATATCTCTTTTCTTCAAAGTGATTGCAAACTAAAAAAGGAGTATTTAGCAACTTTAACCCAAGATAAAGAGAGAAGAAATACCAGAATATATAGAAGACTATGTAGACTAAAGAAAGAAGAATTTTAGTCAACTGGACAGTAGATTTAGTTTTTGAATCAAAGTTACCTAAATTAGAATTTATGGAGTCAGAACAAAGAATAGCTTGAACAAAATGGGAAGACATCCCTCAGAGATTCAACTTAAAGGTAAAAATATTGAAGTTCAGAAAGGTAAATTATTAAAGACCACACAGGAGATGTGTGGTGTGGCCAGAATTCAAAAGTAAGTTTTCTGATGTCAAAACCCAAGATAACTATTTGCCTAGTGGCCTCCATGAATTAAGGTGTGAGGGAAATCAGAGGAGATGACAACTGAGAAGAAATTGAGTAATGATAAAAACAAAGCCAATAGCAAATACACATTGAGCCATACACTCTTCTATGTACGCACATCAATGAAATCATTCAGTGTTCAAGCAACCGTGTTTTACAGGTGAAGAAACCAAAGACCATGGATTAAGTAATTTGTTCAAGGTCACACAGTGGTGAAGATTTGAGCCCACACACTGACTCTGGCCATGTACTGAAGTTAAAGTTAGAGAAAAGGGGGTTAAGAGAAGATAAAGGATGAGCATTTTATAAATGAAGTAAAGCCTTCCAAGAGTGATGACTTCAGAACTGGAGCCAGAGTTCTAACCTCCTCCCTACCAAGGGTCTATCTTGGGACAGAAATATGATCCACCCTTCCTTACTTCCCTCTCTCTTACAACAGGAAAAAAAAAAAAACTAAATAAAAAACAAATTACAATCAGGATCCTTACCACTTGAATTTAAAACAAATATTCAAAAACAGCTGAAAGGACTCCTTTGAAATGAAAAGAAACTATTTTAGATTACAGAAAAGAATGCAATTAAAAATGATTGATACAATATTTTGTTAGGGACTCATGTTACCTTGTTACAGTTTGACTCATTTCTTGATGACTAATGAGCTTATTGAAATAGAGACCTTTAGATTGAATTTTAAATTTCTTTAGGGTTTCATACATGTTTGCATGTCATTTTAGCTGTTTAGCAACCTTTTACATTTATTTCTAATTTCTATTGAATTGGGAAATAAAAAGACAAATAGAAGAAAAGAAGAACCTGTCATCAGGCTGAGACACAGTGCCTTGTTACTGGTGTATGCTGACTGTTCAAAGTAATGGAAATTTACTTCCCTTAATAATAAAAAAATATATATATATATCATCAAAGAAACAGTCATTCTTGATCAATTATGATTATTGACAGATGGTGGAAAAAGTCCTCCCCATTAACTC
This sequence comes from Scalopus aquaticus, assembly GCA_004024925.1. Classification (NCBI taxonomy): domain Eukaryota; kingdom Metazoa; phylum Chordata; class Mammalia; order Eulipotyphla; family Talpidae; genus Scalopus; species Scalopus aquaticus. Next base: position 39,780 of record PVIJ01007383.1, on the reverse strand, counting down.
ATTTTATGACTTTTTTGCCTCAATATGAAAATAAGACTGAAGTTAATGTTGGCCCTTGGTCCTTGCTGGCTCACCTTTTAGCCACTTGAACTCAGTGGTGGCACTTGGCCTTCCTGAGACTCCTCTAGCTTTTTTGTTACATAGAAGTCAACTCTTCCTTCTTTGTGGAGGTGCTGTGAGGTATACAAGGGATGAGTTAGAAGATTGTGCTTTGATACCCAGGAGACATAGACATACATGCCCTTTTGTTAGGAATTTTTTTTCTAATTTTGGCACTTTTAGTCCATGGGAAAATGTCTTGGGAAATCACAAGCTGTTAAGAAAAGGCCTGCCTCCAAATCTCTGTTCTCATTAATGAAACAAAATACTGTAGGAGAAAGAACAAGGAGTATAAAACTGGCTCATTACTTCTAAAACTTTATTTTCTGATCAGTCTTGCCTTGCTTAAAGGTTTATCAGTTTTATTAATGCTTGCAAGGAAATGAATCTTGGCTGAGTTAATTTATGATCATTGTTTAATTTTATTGATTTCTGTTCTTTACTTTTTCTTACCTATACATATTTCGGGTCTCAACTGGATAACTTAGATGGTGAGCAAACCCTGTTCACTCTGGATAGGACACAACTTTATCATCTCCTGCCTGCCTTGTGCAGACACTGGTGTTTCTGTGTTCCTCACCAATGCAGCAGACTCACTCTGGGCTCGTTGTGATGGTGCACAGTCTAACACGTAACAGTCCCATGAAGAACTGTCACACACAGTACAATGGCTCACCCTCTGCACAGAATCAGTCTGCATCTTAGATGCCACCTGTATCAGCCACCCTAAATGTGGTTGCTGCCTCCTTCTGCAACCTCTGTTTTGGGCTCCACTTATTTGTGCTGCAAAATGTTCCTAGGGAAAAAGCTAGAGCAAACACTTGACTCACCTCATCTCCCAACAACCAGTCTGGCATGGCCTATTGCAAAGTGTCTGGAGACAGTGTTCTCATATGTACTGTGCATCTTTATAGAGTCGGGCGGAAGGTGGGGATAGTAGCAGTTGGTCAATCATGGCTAGAACAGTTACCATGTATCTAAGACCTAGTGGAGGTGAGGACTCTAGCTCTCCTCCAGACTGTACCTTGTGCCTTGGTTTATTTGTCTGATCTGTACTAGCATCTTTATTTAATGAACTCACAGGGTCTTGTTGGAGACCCTGTTAGAAAATGATTACAAAAGTGTCTTGCACACTTAAAAGTATGATATGTGAAGGCCATTAATATAAAACATGAATATTAATCACTAATCACAGATGCTTATAAAGATGAGCAAATGAGAAAAGGTAGCATATCATTTTCTGACACCTCGGGAGAGAGCAACAGAGGAATAATATTTATAACTCATTACTAAATGCCACAGGCTATAATTGTAGCTTTATTTGAGCAACCCTATAATATACATGTTAATTTTATTCCCATTTTACAGACAATGAAACAGACTCAGAAGACTTACCTTGCGCAGTCAATAAATGATCACTTCAATGTCTGATCTGTGAATTGGAAAGCCAGTGACTGGAATGTTTTCCAGACTAAAGGGCATTTTATAAACATCCAGACCAGATTGCTAAACCTCTTGAAATTTGCCAACTGTCAAATGAATTGCAGCCCATTTTGTTTGTCTTGTTGTTTTGACTTGTAGACGTTGATTGTGTAAATGGTTGTGAGGATTGTTAGAGTCAGTAGTAACATCTGCAACCCCAGTAATAGACTTTCAATTGTGTGCATGTGCATGTGGGGGTGCGTGTGTGTTTCTGGAATTACTTTAGTGAATCCTTTAACTTATTTTTTACACCCGAAGTCTGATTTGAAGTAAAGCTATCAAAAATAGTGTAAACATTACTAAATTAGAATGGTAACATTTAAAAACTGTTTCATGCCATTTTAATGTGTTTTGCTCTTTTCCCTGCCTAATTATCATTCTTTTCAATATTTATACATTAACATGACCTTTTTCTGATTGGATGACTTTAACCAGGTGTCAAATGCTCACACTACCTTACTTTTAAAATTAACTTATGTTCCAAAATGATGAGGACTCATATCACCGAAAGATGCAGGGTGATAGAACAGTCATTACATCTGTCAGAACCTCGAGTCCATTGTTTTTACAAGTAAGAATCAAGGAACCTAAGGAAAAACTCAGCATGTGGTGAGGTTTGAATCTGCCGTGTGGGCACTGTGTTAAGGTGACTGCATATATATCCCCTCATTTAACACCAAGAGAACCGAATGAGTGAGAAATTGTTCTGGTTCTTGACGGTAATTGACTCAGAGGGGACTCACGCTCAAACAGCTCAGCATGGAGGTGCAACTAGGATGTACCTTCAAATGTTTCTGCTCTACAAGCCCAAAATTTTGCTTTATGATATGCAAATTGCCAATATGTGCTTTTATATTTTAAGGACTTGTGTTATGGGGCTGTGTCATTGCCCTTTGGTTTGGGTTCTTCCTCCCAGGTGCTCCCATCCGCCCCATGACCCACTCCTAAGCCACTGCACTTTAGAAACCAAAATAGCCAACATTCCACAAATCCTCCTCCAAATAAAAATTTACTCTGATATAAATAAGTATTGATTTGTGTTTCAAACTCCAATTGTAACTCACCAGAGGGATACCTGGATCGAGGGATCATGTGGCTCTCAGATTCAACATATCTTGAGTGCCAGTAACATGCTAGAAAAATGTCACCAGATTTCTTGTTAATTTTTTTTATGTGATTCTTATGCAATTCTTGAAGGGAGTTAGTTTTAGAGAGAGAACATGTTTTAGTGCCAGATGGTCTAGGTTGTCCATCAAGGCTTTGCTATCTCCTAACTATAGGGCTAAGCAAATTACTCAATTGTCTGAGCTTTGTTTTCTTCACATAAAATACAGAAATAGTAATGGCTATCTCAGAAATTTGTTATGGGGAGATCAGTGAGATCACCTGCAAAATACCTGGAAAATAGTCATAATAAGTCCCATATAAAAGGTCACATTATGCATTTTCTTCAACTAATTGAGAAATAAATGCAAGTTCAAAGAGGTTAAAAGGTCACATAGTTCTGAAATTGCAGTGTAGGTCTCAATTAAATTTCTTAAAATTCCCTGGTAAGGATGGCTAATCGCTCACCAGTACATTTCAGATGGACATGGCCTTGGATCTTTCTTAATAATTTATTAGGTGCAATCATATTATTCAGGGCCTCTTTTTTCACCTTGCCTCATTCCCAATGCTTCATTCACTCAGTTGTCTTTATTTCTGTCCACAGTAGAGAGCTATATTCTAAATTTTGGCTTTTTCTTAAAATAGGTGTTCTTAAAAAAAATGATAGCAAACAAATCCTTGATACCTCTTCCTTAGACTTAATGTTTCTCACTGCTTGAGCCTCTGTTTATTAAGTCTGTCCTTTATGAGACTCCTTCATGAACTTTCTGAAAATGAGCCATCTATCAACTATTAGCTCTCATCTGCACGTCGAAAAGCTATCTTTGGATTCACATTTGTACAACAGAACAGGCATTCCCAAGAATATCATTTTCATACAAAATTTATTTGGGATGATCATTTGCTTAACCTTTCGAGAAGCCAAGGAGGAGGTGGTTCATGGCACTCTTATGATTTAAGATTTTGGAAGGCAGAAAATAAGAACTAGAACCATCTAAAATGACATTGGCATGCTGTGCATTTATCTAATTTACTTCTTACCACAAAGTTGGAAAATAAGTGGTATTCTTCCCATTGTCCATCTGAATACAAAAACCTCTGGCTGTGGGCTATTTGTGTACTTAGTCCCAAATGAAGTAAATTGAAGGGAAAAGAGTGATGAAGAAGCTGAAGCCTGGGCCACAGATAACCAAAATTGAGAGCCAAAAGTAAACATCAGAAGTACTCAAATCAGGGCCTCCGTGGTGGTGCAGTGGGTTAAGTCTCAGCACTATGAAGCTATCAGCAGTCACTGCAGCATGAGTTCGATCCCTGGCCAGGGAGCTTCCCACAGGGCACATCAGACTCTCCTGCGTTACTCAGGGCTCCCCTCAGCAGTATACTTCAGTCGATCTGCCTGTTCTGTTCCCCACTCTGTCTCTGGGGAATCCTCTAACCACCCCATACCGCTGGTCTACACCCCAGTTCCTGTGTGCATAAATAAATCAATCTTTAAAAAAAAGAGAGAGAAATACTCAAATCAAGGTTGTTTTGCCAGCCTGAAGAGAGTATTTTAGTATGAACTAGAAGACAAGTGGCAACACATTTGAGCACTAAACCCCTATTAACTCTCACTCTGGTAATAACAAAAATAAATAAGTAAATAAGTTAAAAAAATAAAATAAAAATGTGTCCCTGTGTTCTGATACAGACCCCATGGTCCTGTCAGGCCTCGGCCAGGAACTCAAGAAGTTGGATTAGCTCCAATAAAAATGTTTGTAATAAAAAAAAAATCATTGTAACTATTACAGAGCTGATATTCAGATGATCTTTTTGTAGGATTTTTTTTTTCCTTTCAGGACTTCTTAAGAGAAGAAACAAAATATCAATATTGACGGCCTACTGTGTATCACACACCTTAGCACTTTGATACCCATTATCTGTTGATCCTTGCATGTGCTATCTTTCTGTATTTATTTTTATTTTATTTATGCATACAAGAACTGGGGTGTGGTTCAGAAGCTCAGTGGGGGAGAGGATTCAGAAACAGAGTGGAGAGCAGAACAGGAGGATCTACTGAAATACACTGCTGAGGGGAGCAGAGGACAAGACATGAGAGGTCTGCTGTGCCATGTGAGTCAGCTCCCTGGCCGGGAATCGAACTCAGGGTAGCGGTGTAGTGCTGAGACTTTAACCCCTCTGCCACCAAGGAGGCCCACACGCCTTCCTTTCTTTCTATCTGTTTCATCGATTTGCATTCTCTCTCTCTCTCTCTCTGTCTCTCTCATGACACAGTAGCAAGGACAGGAGCTCTGAAATCACACTTGCTTGAATGCAAGCATCGTTGATTCCAAGTGAGTTAGCCTCTATGAGTCAAAAGTTTCTTCATATGATAATCTATAAAGTGAAGTAAAAGTAAGAAGAAAGAGGAAAAAAAGAAGAAGGAGAAAACTAACTTACTGTGTGTTTTGAAGGTCAGATTAGATCAGATTTAGTTTCTGCTTTGGTGTTGGGGATTAGTACAGGTGAATTTCTCCCCTAACCTAAACTTTGCCATTCTTTCTGCTTCTGTTTCTTATCCTCTCTCATTCCCAAACTCATTATTCTTTATTGTGTTTCTTTGCCCTGCAACATCCAAAAATATGTGTATGAATAGATAAGATTGAATATACAATTTGAGTTGTAAGGATAATACTTTGTATTTTACTTTGGCCACTACCTTTTAAAATCCCTGAAGCATTTTCTTATTTTGGCCTTACAACATTCCTGTAAGATATTATTTTTAACCTTTCTTACAAACACATTTGCCATCATCTAGGGTTCTTATAGTCGTTTGGATTATCAATATGTCTGAGACCTTCCTGAGGACAAGGACTAGTTCGAATCTCCTCTCCATCAACTGTGTCAACACAGTGCTTGGCTCTCATGCTTCCCTGAATAATATTTGTTGAATGGCTGAAGGAAAGGAGGGAGGGAGGGAGGAGTAAAGTGAGTTTATTTTTCTAGCTTTAAAGTGGTTTATTTTGTACTGTGTCTGAAACATAATAGATGTCAATACATGTTCATCAAAGACTTGTGGTTGTCAAATTAAGTTTTAGGTAAATTCCCAAATACCAAGTAGATGATAAGAAGTATTTTCAGGGGATTTTCAAGGACAAACACACAAAATGGAGAAGAGAAGCCATCTTTTCTCAGGGCAAAGATGTCAAGCGTTCTTGTCAGTGTCCACAGGGTTTCTGCAGGCTGACAGTTGCCAGGGCAACAGCGGGGCCCAGCCTTTGCATCTGCAAAGTTTTCCATTGATAATTGCTAATGTGAACAAGTGCTGGCTTGCACTTTACACCTGCCTGGCTTGTAAGTCTACCTTAATTAGATGTGCCAAGATTGAGGAAAAAGTAATCTGCCCTTTCAAGACAACTGACAGGGAGATGAAGTGTTGTTTGGGCCTTTATTGTTACAATTTTGCTGACAAAATTACTATGAACTGTCTTCTCCGGATGCTTAGTCTCCTTTGTTGACAGAACCCTAGCGTTTATCTTCTCTGGGTGGTATATTAAGTCAGGGGAAACTAATGGAATGTTTGGAGCAGTTTGGTGGAAATTTACCTTTTTTTTTCAGTGCAAGAAAGAGGAAACTCTGGGAGGAATCTGATGAGGAATCAGAATCAGAAATTAGGAAGGGGAAAAGGAAACTGATCACCTACTGTGTATAAGGCATTGCTTCAACTTTTCTAAAGCACATGGACATCATCTTCCACTATCCCTATAAGGCAGGCTTTAAAATTCCCAGGCTAAAAATGAGAAAATTGAATCTTAAGGTGAACTCTTTTGTTTAAAGTCTCAATGAAATTAAGACATGTCAGGATTCAATATCAGGTCTTCTCAATGATAAAATGTATTCCTTTATCTACTCCTGGCTCCCAATGGGAAGTCAGAAAAGTTAGTTCCTTCATTTTCCCTCATTGTTCTCACTTGCTGTCTGAGGGCTTCCCAAAACAGTTACTTGCTCCTGCCCTAATAACTCTGCCAGAACTATTTAAACATATTTACCTCAGTTGAAAAAATACTGGCTAAGGGCCTAATAAGTGCTAGGCCCAGTGGTAGCTGCTAAAGAGACAGATGAACTTGTGTCACAATCATATATATATATATATATAAAACCATGGTCTCTTCCCTTTATTTCTCAGTTATTTTAAATCTTTTTTTCTAAATTTGTTTTCTTACATTGTTGTTCAGTTTTGTACAATACAGGGTTCTCCCTTGTGTCACTATTTTAAGGAACTCACTGTCTAGAGACCATCAGAAGCTGATGCATTCAGTTAGATGTTATCATTTACAGAGACACCTGTGTTTGAGCTTGCAGGGGAAGAAGCCTCAGTGAAGAGTTTTGGGGAAAGGTGAAAGGTCAAAAGCCAATGAATTTGACTGGGGAATAGCATCAACAAGGCCAGGAAGAGCAAAGCAGTGTGTCAGGACTGGAGAATTACAGCCCCTTTAATCTTCTTGGAATAAGAGGGGAACCTGGTGATGGTGCAGAAGGTGCCAAAGGAGAAGGGGACTTGTGAGGCATGTCACGGAGCATAGACGTGAGCTCAGAGATGGAAGAAATGGGTCTTCTGTGCAGTAGCAAATCTGCAATTCCTCAAAGGGCAAGAGAGACCAACTTTTCTGGAAGGGTCAGAGAGTAAATATTTTAGACTTTCCAGGACATCCTGGTCTCTGCTATGTATTTTCCTCTCTCTTTATTTTTGCAACTCTAAATAATGTGAACACCATTCTTCACTTGTAGGTGTGTGTGTGTGTTTGTGTGTGTATATATATATATATATATATATATATATAAAATGGCAGGCTATGTGTTGCCTCCAGACCAAAGTTTGTGGAACTTCACAATACTTATTGCCAATCTTTGATTTGTCAATTTTCATCTTCAAACTTAACACTTAGTTGAGACTGAGATAATAGTGCCTCCCTGGTGGCGCGGCAGTTGAGCACTGCTCTATGGAGCTGTTGGCTGCGCACAGTGCGAGTTCGATGTGCAGCCGGGGAGAATCCCACATGGAGTGGCAGACCTCTCCTGTCTCGCCCGCTGCTCCCCTCAGCAGTGTATTTCTGATCTGCCTGTTCTGCTACCCACTCCGTCTATGGTGAACCCTCTCGCCGCCCCACGCCTCTGGCCTGTACCCCAGCTTGTATGTATAAATAAATAAATCTTTAAAAAAAAAGACTGAGATAATAATCTTAATAATCTTATTTAATCGGCACAATCTACATTATAAAGGCTTAATGTTCCCTTAAAAATGGCTCAAAAAAGGGGAAAAAGGGAGCACGGGGGACTATGGTGATGGTTCCACGGGTGAACAGGTGGTAGGTAACTTATGGGGACCACACAACAATATAAAAAATATGAATAACAAAAATAAATAAAATATAGTTTTAAAAATAAATAAATAAATAAATTGTTCTTAAAGATTAGGAAAAAAAATTGAGCAAAGCAGAAAGACAAACAGGAACACCTAGTAATTGTCTATCCATCCCCCATTCACTATTAGGGATTTGTTAAACTTTGTGTAAGTAAAATAGCCCTTCATTTTAGATAGAATTTAGCTCTGCAGTGATTAAATTCTAGTGTGTACACAAGTTATGAAACAGGGTTACACACCCAACAGTGAATACTGTACCTTGTGTGTAAAATAAGGATTTTTAAAAGTTAGTTTAATTTTTTTAAAGATTGATTTATTTATGCATGCAAGCTGGGGTGTAGGCCAGTGGTGTGGGAGGTGAGAGAATTCACCAGAGACAGAGTGGGGAGCAGAACAGGCAGATCAACAGAAATACACTGCTGAGGGGAGTAGCGGGTGAAGACAGGAAAGGTCTGCTGCACCATGTGAGAAGCTCAGTGGCCGGGGATTGAACTCGTGCTACAGAGGCTGCCGATAGCTTCATAGTGCTGCGCTTAATCCGTTGCGCCACCAGGGAGGCCCCTAGTTTTAGATATATGACAATTACACCTATATACTGACTTATGAAGGGACTGCCCCTCAGTTGGATATGAATGGCATAGTGGTACCGTAAAGTCTAGACCCCATGTCTCTAAAAATGCTATGCAATTGGATTAATCAATGTTATATTTGTTGTTGTTTGTTGAAGAAATTGAGACACACAATCAGCGTGATCAACAAAGGTTTTCAGTACAATTTCACCTCCACCATCATCTGGCCTACAAGTGACTCTGTGTTACTTTATCATTATTTTTTATTTCTAACTTAACTACAAAACTTTTCTTTTTTTATGCAATCCTGTTTAATTTCATTGCATTAACTTTAACGTCCTCAACAAACTGTTGAGATTGTCTTTTACCATCCACACATTATCTTCTCTTTCTGATTTCAGAGAGTCTTTGGTTCCTGAAGTTTTCCATCCACTGAGGTTTGAGCTGCCTCAAAGAACCTATCACTTGCGCACCAGCAGTGATGGGGAGAGGGGGCTGACACCTCCCACTGCATTCTGAAACAGTTCTAATTGCTTTAAAAATTGAGTAAAGGAAAGGAACAAGCATATGTTAACTATTAGCAATTTGCATCTATGATCTTATCATATTCTCAAAAAAAATCAAGTTAAGTATTCTCATACTATCTTTATAGATGATAAAACTGGGAATTAAAGAATGTTAGTGCATACAAGGTCCTAGTTGGTGAAAAATTGAATTCAAATTCAGTGCCTTTCTGACTCATCAGTCCAGGGATAGTGCCCTGACTCCACAGGTGACTCATTACAGTGAAGATCTTTTTAAACGTTGAACCAAAGTTCCTTCCTTATGTCCTATGTTCATTGTGCCCTCTGGAACAATAGAGTAAATTAACTTCCTTTTCTGCCTTGGGTAGCTGGAGGGAATGATTCAGAGTTAAAATAATGCGGCCACTGACAAACCTAAAAAGGAGGAAGAAGAGGACCTGTCGGGGCAGCCCAGCATGGGACTGAGAACATGAGTTTCAGCACAAGATAAATCTGAACTTGAATCCCAGCTCTTGCACTCAGTGATTTTATAACCACAGTCAAGTCATATCAGTTTTCTGACCCTTATTTTCCTTAGGTTAAAATGAGCAATATAGGGGCCTCCCTGGTGGTGCAGCAGGTTAAGTCTCAGCCCTATGAAGCTATCCTCCAGAGCCACTGCAGCACCAGTTCGATCTCCAGCCAGGGAGCTGCCCACATGGCACAGCAGACGTCTCCTGTCTCAACCACTGCTCCGCTGAGCAGTGTACTTCAGTTGATCTGCCTGCTCTGCTCCCCACTCTGTGTCTGGTGAATCCTCTCACCACCACCCCCACACCTCTGTTCTACACCCCAGTTCTTGTATGCATAAATAAATAAAGCTTTAAAAAAATAAAATAAGAACGAGAAATAGAAATAAAAAATGTTTTTACTGGTCGCACTTCATAGTGGTATCGTCCTGAGAATTAATAAGGAGATATAAATACAGCCCTTTGTGAGAGTTATGTGTCACCTCTTCAGTAGCTGCCCTGTTGTTTCTGTAACCGGACTGAGTCCAAAGTCCAGTAAATGTGGTGCCCCCTGGAGGGGTTTGTTGTTGAAAATGAATAGCCCCAGGTAAACTGCTAGGTTTGCATTTGGGGCGGAGGTTTTGATAAAAAATAAGAGGAGACTGAAGGAGAAAGAGAGTCAGTCGACATGATGTAGGAATGGAAGAGGCAGTCGCCATGGTGCAGGAATAGAAGCAGCAGTCCCCAAGATGTAGGAAAAGAAGAAGCGTTTTGAATCTTTAGTGACTTTGGGGCCAGCGACTTTGGAGGCTTTGCAAGTAGCCAACACTGCATATGATTTAAGGAAATAGGTTTACACCTCTTCAGATATATGTTACCACGTCACATCCAGCACCAACACACCCATATCCTCTACCATAGAACATTGGCCCTCCTCCCCTTTGCTCACACTCTCAATGTTGAACTGCCTCGTAGAGCAATCCAGGGCCATATAGCTGAATTCCCACCTCAGACTGTCATTTCAGATGTTACTCACGGTGGAACCAGTGGCTGAGGCCAGTCTATTACAGGTGGTGCCACATGGAGGGGGTTGCTGGTCAGAATAGATAGCCCCAGGGAAAATGCTAAAGAAGATTGCGGTTTTGTGTGGAGACTCATAAGGGACAGCAAAAGGAGTTGCAGAGGATTCAGCTGCCAGGATTCAGAGTGTTGGATATTTAGTGACTTTTGGGGTCAGCGACTTTGGTCCCCACCGCCCGGATCGTTGAGAGGAAAAGTTTGGAGGCTTTGCAAATAGCCGAGCTACTGAAACTATTTCCGTTTTTTTTTTTTTTTAAAGATTTATTTATACATACAAGCTGGGGTACAGGCTAGAGGCATAGGATAGCGAGAGGGTTCACCAGAGACAGAATGGGGAGCAGAACAGGCAGATCAGAAATACGCTGCTGAGGGGAGCAGCGGGTGAGGCAAGAGAGGTCTGCCGCACCATGTGGGACTCTCCCTGGCTGGGCCTCGAACTCTGCATAGCGCGCTGCCGACAGCTCCACAGCGCAGCGCTCAACCACTGTGCCACCAGGGAGGCCCTATTTCCGGTTTTGCTGCTGTTACAGCCGAGGAGAGAAGGCAAAGACCTGGAGCTGAACGCCTTGCTAAAATGAGTGAGTGTCCATTTGTCTGTCCATTACAGCTGCAGCTGCTGTTTTGAGTGTCGCTGACCTGGTGCTGCTTTGGGGCATCATGGCAGCTCTGGAAGCATTTCTTGTTGTATGTTTTGTCGTCCTTGTGAGTTGGAGCCTGGGTTATAGTCTAGCTGCCGCGCCTCCGCAGAGGCAGGAAGACGCCATCTTAGACATGTGTCCTGTTGTTCAGGAAGAAGCTCTGTGTCCTCAGTGGTGGGAAGACAGTATCATCGCTGCTTTTTGTTTGGGGCTTAAAAGGACTGGACTTTGCTTTGGGTGAGGTAAATAGCCATTTCTGGCCTCAGTGACTCTGTGTATTTTTTCCCAGGTTTGTTAAATAAATCCCTTTGTTGTTCTCTGAGCCTGAGTAGTCTTGCAATTGTGCACGCAGGTGAAGAACTAGGACAGCGACTGGTGAACTATTTGGGCAGTGTCCTTAGCTGGTTTTAGTGCCCCTTCCTGCCCTGTATCAACAGTATTTCCTCTTTATCTCCCCCCAAATCCTTCTGTGTTTTACATCACTTACCCTGCCTGTCTCAGGAATGTTAAATTAATTCCCACTAATGTGAACAGTTTGTCTTATTAGAGCCTGTTTCCTGATCTATAAAATGGGACTAGAGCTACACATCCGGCAGTGCTGTTATGAATGCTAAATGCGATTCAAAGGAAGTATCCAGAGCAGGGTCTGAGCAGTCCAAAGAGGATAGACTGCTGTTCCCTTAGCTCACTGCGACATTTGCATTTACTCTTTTTTTTTTCTTTAGTAATAGGAAGAAGCACTTTATGTGAAAGTTACAGTACTTGTTCCTTCCCCCACCATCATGACTTATGTCACTTTGTCCCTTTTCCTCCCCCGTCCTCTTAACCTCAGAAACCTCAGGATGTTTATTGCTGATCATTTTTTTTAAGATTTATTTATTTATGCATACAAGAAACTGGGATGTAGGCCAGAGGTGTGGGGTGGTGAGAAGATTCACCAGAGACAGAGTGGGGAGCAGAACAGTCAGATCTACTGAAGTACACTGCTGAGAGGAGCGGTGGGTGAGACAGGAGAGGTCTGCTGTGCCATGTGGGAATCTCCCTGGCTGGGGATTGAACTCATGCTGCAGTGGCTCTAAATAGCTTCACAGTGCTGAGACTTAACTCCTTGCGCCACCAGGGAGGCCCCTACTGACCACTGGTTTTTGAAGATGTTTTTACAGTATTGAATTGATTCCTATGTAAATGTCCAGTATTTGTTTTTATCATTCTGACTTACTTTGCTATATATAATGCTCTCAAATTCTCTCCATTTTGTTGAAATTACCTGTATTTCATCCTTTCTTATGACTATCTGATACTCCATGGCAGTGATATACTACATCTTTTTGATCTAGTCACTTGTTGATGGACATTTAGGCCTCCATTTAGCTACCGTCAATAATGCTTCTATGATCATTGTGGGAGATATGGATTTTTGTGTTGACGGCTCCGTATTCTCTGGATATATCCTCAAGTGTGGGATTGATGGGTCATACAAAGTATTTCCACTTTTAGTTTTTTAAAGTAATTCCAGATTGATTTCCATAATGGGTGCAGCAGTCTTCATCCCTACCAACAGTGTAATAAGATTCCTTTATCTCTATATCCTCTCAACACCTGCTATTGAAGGCCTTTTTAATAGGTGCTATTAACACAGTTATGAGACAGTATTTCACAGAGGTTTTGACTTACATCTCTCTTATTAGAAGTAGCAATGAACATACTGTCATGTCTTTTGGCTTTTGGATATCCTTTTTGGTGAATTCGTCTATGCATATTTGCTGCCCATTTATTAATTATGTTATTTGTTTTCTATTGTTGAATTGTATGAGGTCTTCATATAGCTTGGAAATTAATCCCATATCAGTTATATGTTGTCCAAATATTCTTCCCACTCATTGAAGTATCTTTTTAATAGTTCTGCATTTTTCTTTCACTGTATAGAAGCCTATTAATTTGAGGTAACTCTAACTGCTTACTTTAGATTTTAGTTTTCTTACCAGAGGCATTGAGTCACCAAAATCATGCTTATTTTTGATGTCATGGAATACATCACCTGGAATACATCACCACGGAATACATCAGCATTTAGTTGTTCATAGTTCTATGTATTTTATTACTATTATTGTTGTTATTATTATTTTTATTTTTATGTATTTCATTATTTCAGGTCTTATATCTACACCTTTAGTCCGTTTGGAGTTTATTTTTGTGTAGGGGGTTATTGAGTGATCCAACATCATTATTCTAATTTTCCCAGCACCGTTTATTAAAGAGATTGTATTTTTCCCATTTTATGGTCAGAGTTTATCACAGTTTTGGTGCTGGGATGTATGTGGATTTATTTCTGTGCTTTCAATTCTATTCCATTTGTCCCATGTATCTATTTCTGTGCTAATATCATGTTTTTAGCACTATTACTTTATAGTAAAGTTTGAAATCAAATAAAATAATACCTCATTTCTCTGTGTTTTCCCCCCGCCCCCTAGGGTTGTTTATGCAATTCAAGACTTTTTTGATTATATTGGTTCTCTCCATTCACGAGCATGGTATATCCTTCCATCTCCTTATGTAATAATCTAAGTCTTTCAGTAACATATTGTAGTTCTTTTTATATGGGTCTTTCACTCCTTCACCAGGCTAATTTTAACATATTTAATTCTTTCTGAAGCAATTGTAAACTGAGTTGTTTTCTTAATTTCTTTTGCTTTTTGTCAATTGTTTATATTTAAAATGGCTTTGGATTTTTGAATATTGATTCTTTAACATGCCATTTTGCTATATTCAATTACTGTTTCTAATTTTTTATTGTGTACTTAGGATATATAATGGTATGTTGTCTGCAAAGAGTGATAGCTATATTTCTTCATTTCTGATTTTGATTACATTTATTTCCTGTTTGATCTGATAGTGCTGGTCAAAACTTTTAATACTAAATTATTCAGAACTAGTGACATGGGCATTCTTGTCTTTTTCCTGATCTTAAGGGGAAAGTTTTCAGTTTTTTATCACTAAGTATTATATTGATTATTGGTTTGTGGTATTATGGCTTTTATTATATTGGGGTAGATTCATTCATTTCCCATGTTGGTTAGAGTTTTTAATCATAAATGGGTGCTGAGTGTCATCAAGGCATTCTCTGATCCATCATATATATTTTATTTTTATTTTTGCTGATATGATGTATCAATTGAGATTATATCTATATCTACACACACACACACACACACACACACACACACACACACACACACACACACACAAAAGCATCTTTGCATCCCTGGGATAAATCCTCATGATCATGGTATATGTCTTTGACATACTGTTGATTTTCATTTTCTAGTATTTTTTTTATTATTATTTTTGAAACAGCGTCCATCAGAGATATTGGACTATAATTTTCTTGTGCTGTCTTTGTGGAGTTCTAGTCAAGGTAATGTTGGCACTGTAAGAAATATTAGTGAACATTCCTTGTTCTATTTTACAAACAATTTCAGCAAGGTGGGCATTAGTTCTTCTTTAAAGATTTGATAAATTTCATTTGTTTAACTGTCTGGTCATGGTATCTTTTTGTTAAGTTGTCTAGTCATAGAATTTTTCAGATTTCTGTAACTGGCTCCACGTCCATGCTTATTCAGTTCATCTGTTTCTTCCAGGATTAGTCTTTGTGATTATATTTATTTAGAAATGTGTCCATTTCTTCAAGGTGTTTGAATTCATCAGCATTTAGTTGTTCATAGTAATCTCATAATATTTTATATTTCTCTGTTAACTGGGTGATTTCTTCTCTATCATTTGTGATTCTGTTTGTTAGAATTTTTTGGTTTTGGCTATCCTAGATAGAGGTTTATCTATTTTGTTTATCTTCTCAAAGAACCAGCTTCTATTTTCATTAAATTTGTAATAGTCTTATTGACTTTTCATTTGTATCAGCTGTTAGTTTTATTATTACTTTCTCAGAACTGATAGTGGGTCTTGTTTGTTTCTCTTTATCAAATTGTTTTCAGTGTCATAGTGGATTTTTTTATTTGTAATATTTCTTGCTTCTTAATGTGGGCCTGCATTGCAATTATCTTGCCCCTTAAGACAGCTTTTGTTGCATCCCATACATTCTACCAGCTTGTATCATTATTCTAACTTTTTCAAGTTTATTTTTAATTGTTTCTTTGCTTTCCTCTTTTATCCAATAGCTAATACACAATATATTGTTTAGTTTCCATGTATTCATAGTTATTTATCTTTTTTATTCTTCTTATATTGATATCTAACTTTATGGCATTATTGTCAGAGAGAAACCAGGTACAATGTCAATCTTTGTACTGTGTCCCAAAATATGGTCTATCTTGAAAATGATCTATGTGTACTTGAAAAAAAATGTGTATACAGCAGTTTTGGAGTGTTCTGCAGATGTCAACTAGACCTATTAGGTCTAGCTACTTATTTAAAGCTATTTTTTGAATTATTCTTTGTTTTCTTGTTCTAACCATTGTTATAAAGGCAGTAGTAAAGCCCTTAGTATTATTGTGTTATTATTAATATCTTTCTTAAGTTCTGTAATTAATTGTCCTATGTATCTTGGTGCTTCATTATCAGGTTCACACACACATATTTAAAGATATATATTTAGATATAGACAGATATATCTATCTATCTATCTATCTATCTATATCTATATATCTATATCTATCTATCTATCTATATCTATATCTATGTATCTATAGATATACATTGAAGAACTGGGGTATAGGACAGAGGTACAGGGTGAGGGGTGAGAGGTTTCACCAGAGACAGAGTGGGGAGCAGGACAGGCAGATCTACTGAAGTACACTGCTAATGGGAGCAGCTGGGCAGACAGGAGAGGTCTGCTGTGCCATATGTGGGTTAGCTTCCTGGGCAGGGATTGAATTCTGGCTATAGTGATAAATAGCGCTGAGAGGTCCACCAGGAGGTCCAGTTCATATATA
This sequence comes from Scalopus aquaticus, assembly GCA_004024925.1. Classification (NCBI taxonomy): domain Eukaryota; kingdom Metazoa; phylum Chordata; class Mammalia; order Eulipotyphla; family Talpidae; genus Scalopus; species Scalopus aquaticus. The sequence goes on along the minus strand of PVIJ01007383.1, from coordinate 23,446 downwards.
TTTGTGGATGTTATTTCTTCTTGTTGTATTAAACCATTAATCATAATAAGTGTCTGTCTCTATATCTTTTTCAACTGTAAATCTATTTATCAGATATAAGTATAGCTATTTCTGAAATGTTTTGGTTGCCTTTGCTTGTATAACTGTCTTCCACCTTTTAAGTCTATGATTGTCTTTGTTGGTAGGACAGGTTTCTTGTAAACAGCGGAAGGTTGGACTAGTTTTAAAGTCTACTCAATCACTCTGCATCTTTCGATTGGTTATTTCAGGCCATTTATATCTAACATGCCATTTTTTGTCTTTTTATTTGTCTAGTTCTTCCCATTATATTTTGTTTAAATGCTACTTCTGTTGTCTATGTGTTTCTTCCACTAATTTTTGTTCAAGGATCCTACTGAAGTTGGATATGATGGACTATTTGTGTGACCAAGTGGATCATTCTGTTCTCTGGTTGTTATAGGCCACATTGTTACTCTCTTTCTCCACATTGTGATTTATGTGTCTATTTCCCCAACATCTGCGATTCTGTTGCTTTGCAATAACTAGTGTTTCTTTCATGTGAGGTTTGGTGTTGATAAACTTATAGTTTTTGCTTTTCAGTGGAGTCCCTTAACTGTTCCTTTTGTCTTGAGTGATAATCTTGTTGGGTGAAGGAATCTTGGGTAGCTGTCTTGTCTTTGAGTACTTTAAATATCTCCTTCCAGTCTCTTCATGATTCTGATATTTCTATTGAAATGTCCACTGATAGTCTGATTGGTGTTCCCTTATAGGCTACCTTCTTTTCTCTTAATATTTTTAATATTCTGTCCTTGTCATTGTTTTTCAATAGTTTTATAATAATGTGTCTTGATGTGTGTCTGTCTGGTATTTTTTTTTTTAATTCTTTGTCTCTTGGATCACAATGTCTGGTTTGTTTCTCGGATTGAGATGATTTCAGTGATTATTTTTTTAAATAGTTTTCTGTCTTTCTCATTTTCTTTTCCTTCTGGGACACCTATGATATGGTTGTTACATGGTTATTGTTCCTTTTAAGTTGCCTCAAAGGTCTCTTAAACTATTTTCATCTTTTTAATTCATTTTTTATATTATTCTATTCATGTGTGCACCAACATTGTGTTTTCAAGCTCATTAATTCTATCCATTGCTGCTGTTTGTCTGCTGTTGATGTTCTCAATTGCATTTTTTAAATCAGTTATAGTGTTTCTTTGCTCAGTTATTTCTAATTGTAGATGTCCATATTTTCTTTTTATTTTGTTGTTGTTTTATAGCCTCCTTTTTTTTTTTTTGAGTTCCATAAGCTTAATTAGAGCTGCTACCTTGAATTCTTCTTCTTGTCATTTTCTGTAGTTTGTCTGGGTTACGGTTTGTTTTGTTTGTTTTTCCTACGATATTTGTGGTGTGTTCTTCCACCTTATTTTTAATTTTTTTATGAATTGTAACAGGAATATATTTTCAGACTGTTGTCTTTGCACTTGTTGAAGTTATCTGAAAACTGGTACTGGTGAGGGGTGGTAGGTATAAAAGTGGGCTATGGAAGTAGGGCACCAAAGAATCAGCTTGAATAGATTCAAGGATTTGAACTTGCTACTGTTGAGTGAGTGCCAGAACTGTGTGGCACGGATCCACAGTGATCACCTCCTCTAAGCCTGTTCCTTGAATTTTGGTGTCTTATATTGTCTCCTGCTCACTTCCTCTATAGGTCATTTTTAAGAACTAGAGGCAGCACTGGGCAAAGACTACATGGTTGATGTGGCCATAGGTTGGGAGTTGTTTTGTTTTCCAGCACAAAGCCTTATCTCAGGGAGTTTTTCCTGTGATTGACAAGTTCTTGAGCTCTATAGTATTAAAATATGTCTTTGTTTTCATTTAAACTTGGGGTGGGGAGTAGCAGTTGTTTTGAATATCTTGGTCTTGGCTTCTAATAGTATCTTCTTCTGTAAGAAGATCTAGGTGCCCTCTTCTGCTTCTCCCTGCCAATTCAAACTCCAGCTCTTCTATATTTAGACCCTCAGGCACCAGCCAGTACTTTGCTCGGTACACCCAGCTCTGAAACTCTCCAGCAGTACACACTCTATTTTGGGTGCCAACTCATACACCTCCTTATCCAGTTCAGTGCTGGGTCTCAAGAGTTCCTCATTCTGGTATATGCCCAGGTCAGCACCTATAGAGTGCTCTGTGCAACAGTTTTCCCCACTCTTAAGAGTTGTGCTACCCCATTATCACTCTAAGAAAAGTTCACTTAAAGTTTTTCTTGCCCTTTTCTTCCAGGCAGTTGACCTTAGCTGTGGTTATCTGTTTTTCTAGGTTTGTTTCATTGTAATGTAGTTGTGATTATCTGGAAGAGGTGACCCCAGCATATTCAATCTGCCTTTATTTTGCTAGACTCAGCAACATTTGCATTTTAATTGAATAATTGGGCAAAAATATTTTATTCACTCTACAACTACTTATAAACTGCCTACTAAGTATAGTGCTTGGTTTTTGCAATGAATGAATCAGAAAAAAATATATATATGTATAACATTTTATAAACTTTAAGATGGCAACAAATAAATTCAGAAGTCCAGGTAGGGCTTTCCAGGCTGAGATTTTTTATCTGGATATTGAGAAAAGAATAGGAATTATTCAGGCATCCAGGGGATAAAGAAGGCCTTCTAGACATAGTGCCTCGAAATAGTAGTAAAGTTTGAGGAACACAAAAATTGGCTTGTGTACCCAAGTTTGTTGGGCTGTCATTACTTTTTATTGTTTCCCTTTTCTAGGAAAATTTTGTGTAATATACAAGCAGTGTAAAGAAAATTATATACATCTATCAAACAATGATCCAATGCATGGAGTGTTTTCCTTTTCCTTTATTGGTTTCCTGATCACTGTTAATGAGATTATAGCAAATTTTAACTTTTATTAACTATTTACATTATTAAAAAAGTCATTTTCTGTTCTCTTCTGTTTACTATTATTCATTTAATTTCAAAGCCTATTACTTTTATATAATTTATATACTACCTGGGTTCAAATTTTTATACTCCAAACACTATCTTTGTCATTGTGGGCAATTTATTTAAACTCTGCCCCAGTTTTGTTGTTACTGTTTCTTTCTAAAATGGGGATAAGCACTATTTCCTTTTTATTGTTGTGAAAATTAAATAGCTTGTTATTAATCTCTGAGTTGAGTGCTAAACTACTAATGGCGAGTATGGTTATTAATATATTAATGTCTGTCTATATTAGCAGAAAGGTAAATATGTCTAATTGATTTGATTCTTTACTGGGAACAAAACACTCCTTTCTATGTTTCCTCCAGCCTTAATATAACTACCTTTCAATAAGTATTTTATAGAATCTCAGTGTTAATAGGTGCAATTCACTCATTCAATTTGCAGAATGTCTATTTATGTACTCAACACTGTCCTAGGCTCCTGAGAAGCTCATGGTTTGCAAGAGAACAGAAAAAAATTAAGTATATGATGAAAATGTGATGTGATAATGACCTTCTGCCAACCGGAGTCTGTGGGACTCAGAACTTAACATCTCACTGTGGGTTACTGGCCCCCTGAATGATGTGACCTTAGCCCATCCCTTCATCCTCTACTACTAACCCTTGCCATTCATTTCCTCACCACTTCTTCCTCATTTTCCCCCACTACACATGCTTTTCTTCTGCTTCCCATGCTTCCATTTTGTCTCAGGATCTGTGCACTGTCCTTCTGCCTGGAAACCCTTCCACTCTCTAGTTGCCTCCTTCTCATCCTTCATTTTAGCTTAAATGTCATTTCCCGAGAAAATCCCTGTGCTGGCCCATTGCCCTCAATTTTCTTTATCCTAGCACCCTCATCATTTCCTTTTTAGCATACATCAAGTGTAAAATTGCATGTCACCACCCTTAGATTGTAAATTTCATGCAGAGACCACACCTGTGTTCACATCACACCCAGCATAAAGGAGTGTAGAAAGGGGTCCACAAAGTATATGATCAACAGCTAAAGACTCAGGGAAGGTGAGAGAAATAAGGATGGAATCGCACCAGAATATCAAGATGTCACCGGGGAGACCAGGAAGTAGGATCAGTGGTTAAGTAATATGATTGGGAGGCAAGCATACAAGCTGCAGATACATTCTGACGTGTGTTCAAATCCCAGTCTTTCTACAAACCAGTTATATGAACTTGAACAAATCCTTTTTGCGTGAAATGGAGCTCATAGAACTAATCATGAGTAGACTTAATTATCCCAAGAATGTGGGTAAGTGAAAACAAATAGCGTTATTGTAGGTCTCTTTAGATGTGATGATGAAAATCATGAATTGCATAAATAGGAAAAGTTTTGGCACCATGGGCCTTCATGTCTTCTTATGATATGTGCTAAGAAGGAAATGATGAGGATGTTAGGATAGAGAAAATTGAGGGCAACAGCTCCTCATGGGGAGACAGTGCTCTGACCCGAAGCACTAGGCTGCTGGGAGGAAAATTGCATTGTTGTAAAGACTTTGTCAGTACAAAGTCCTACAGCAAGTTTTTGAAGGTCAAAGATTTATAGTTTCTTTTTCACCGTATCCAGAGGATGTAAAAATAATGGTTACTACTTATCTCAGAACAAGTCTAAATGTTGTACATCTAGTAGCTTATTTGATCCCACTGGAAACTCCAGGAACCATTATTCCCAAATTCTACAGATGAGGAAACTGAGACACAGAGATGTTCAGATGCTTACTCAGGTTCATTGCGCTGATAAGTGATTGAGCTGGGACTTGCAGTGAGCCCATTATCTTACCAGTGCACTGTGCTAATGGTGTGTAGCAGAAAGCCAGTAGAATCTGAATGTTCCAACACTTGCTAATTGTGTTGCCTTGAGCATGGTTTTAAGTCTTCCTGAGCCTCATTTAAAAGATAAGAAGACACTGATGTCTATTCTGGAGTGGGTGGTAAGATTTAAATAAACCTGCATATGTAGTTGGTCCATGCCAGTCTTGCAGTTGATGCTCAAAACAGAAGATAGCTAATGTGACTACTCACCGTTGTACTAATACCCACTCCTGGGTCTTAACTGTGGTTGAGATTTTACAAGCCTTGATGGCTTTTAATTGAGAAATATGCATCCATGACAGGTAATCAATATGCTCATTTGGCAGTCAGGTTCCAGATGAAATAAAGCTAAATGATGATGCAATTAGAACATACAAACAAATCCCCTGAAGAAGCCAAATAGACTTGACTGCTTTCTCCATCCTAATCATGTGGCCGTGTTTAGAATGCATCTGGAAAACATTTTTCTCAGTAAATTTGGGCCCAGCTAAATAAATAGCGTTTCTTTCCCTCATTGGCTATTTGCTTTACCTGCTCTCTCCCCGGAGCTCAGTTTCCCTCCACCCAAAGTTAGACAGCACGTAGGCTGGGCTCTCTCAGTGTGAAGGACACGCTGTGCATCTCACTGACAAATGTTGTCCTGTGAAATTCACTTTGTCATGTTTTTCTGGCTGTCAGACAGAATGACAATCGCTGGCGATTTTAATGGGGAAACAGGTCAGGAGACAGGTCTCTGGCAAAAGGAATTCCTTGTCTCCTCCTTTACTGGAATTTGAGGATTATTAAAGAATAAGGCCAGATTTGTGGTCACCCTCACACTAACCGCCCCCAACTTTCTCTCACACTATTCAAAACTACAGTCTCTTAGGCTTTAAGCAGCATAACTGCCTCATGCAGTGAACATAATAAATCATAACCTCAGATAATGTTTTTAATTATCCCTGCTTCAAATCCTAGATTCTTTGCATATTAGCACTGTGTCTTAAGTAACTAATGTCTGTCCTGGTGCTCAATTTCTGCATCTACCAGAGATGATAATTACAGTACCTGGCATTTGGTTTGATGGACGACTTAAGTGAGATAACACGTGTAAAGTTCTGACATCACTGGATGACACATAATAAGCTCATCAAGCATACTAGCTACTCCACTTATTATACCCTAAATTTTGAGTTAATGATCAGAAAAGAGATGAATTTAGGTCAATTTTTCTGGATAGTACCTTCTGTTAGACTTTACAAAGAACATGGGTTTCAGACAGGTGACGCCAGTTTCAAATTTTCATTCTATCGCTTCTGTGTGATCTGAATGACCCATCTTCATTTGTCAGCTCTTCAAAGAGCCTATGTAAATAATAACATATTTTTTAGTACAAATTTGAAATTTTGGCCTAAGTTAAGACAAGCACACTTGTGAGTACATTGGAGTTCACAACTCTTATGTATCCCCAGAAATCTCGATTCTGGCAGGATCTAAAACCGCTTCAAAAGTAGTCAGCGATAGAATCAGTAAGCAGGACCTGGCCTTTTAGGATCATCCTGTCTAATGAATTTATTTTACAGAGAAAAAGAAGGTCCAGAGAAGATGGTGACTCATCTAAGATGACACAGCTCAGACAGGCTGAGTCCAGGAGGATAACCCGGTTTTCCTGCAATGACAGCATTCTGTCCTAGTCTGCCAAAGCAAAACAGAGGAGTGAATGGGCAAGACAGTGAATTCAGATTACAAATAAGGAGAGAGTAGAAGGGACAAGAAAACTGAATTAAGTTGAGACATCACGTGAGCTCCTGACGACACAGAGTGTCTCGAAGCCTGCGAGATGGGGCAGAGAAGAGGGCAAGGGTGTGGCAAGGCTGCAGTTCTTAGCTCTACCACCTTCAAACTCTTCCATCTCGGAAAAGGGACCCACTTCTCCCATGCCTCTATTTTCTACTATCACCTTCTCTGGGTGGTTGTTGTGAGGGCTAATGAGATAACTGGCATAAACTGATTAGACTAGGGCCTCGCACATGGGAAGCATTCAGTTGTATACCTGTTTTTATTAAGTGGGAAGTTGACTGTCATTACTTTTTCCTCATTTTTAAAGCAGCTCTTTTGAATTCATTGAGTTTTTGGTGGTGGAATTTTTTTTCCCCCTAGTTAAATACCATGGAGCTAACACTGTGATTAGAAGCAACCCTGAGGGGGTAGGAATGAGTTGGGGTGGCTACAGAGGAAACAAGCACTAACACCCATGCAGCATCTACTGTGCATAAGGCTCTGTATGGGGATTTTTCATATCTTCTTAATCCTTCATTTTCGCAGGTCAAGAAAATGAAAACTCCAAGTGATTACATCATTTGGCCATTTCTGATACATTTCCAAATTTCTGATACAAAAACCTCTTTCCTCTCCCTTCTAAGAGATAGTTCTTGCCCACCAGGAATGCCCTGGATACAAGTTTGTTTCCAAAAGAACCAGTTTATGTTTCACAAAAAAAAAAAAAAAAAAAAAATCTATTACCGAATTTCTTGGTTATTAGACTATCACTGTTAACTGCCTTATATCATTTCCATGAAAAACTCTTGTTCATTTCCCATCTATTACTGCCTTCTATAAACTATGAATAACCAGATTTAAAAGTAGACAGTCTCTGAGGTTTTGTGTCTTTTTGTGTTTTCTCATTCCCAGGATAAATAGAACTGCTGCTCACAAGGAAGCTCACTGCTTGACTCACAGTGTTCTTGGACATCGACAGAGCTGTCTAATTAAGGTAAAGGGAAAATATTTTGTATTAGATTTTATATACCACTATGTTTTCTTATACTTTGTCTATGTTCAACGTGCAGAAACATGGGAGGCTAGGGGAGAGAGGAAGAACAATAACTGAGGTGTGCTGTTCCTTTTCTCTTGTTTTGGTTAAAACCCTGTGGATCGTTTGATGACATTCTCAACAGACTTCTGTCGGGAGGATTTGTCACAGTCGGTGAAGGTGACTGGCATTAATGTGCAGGTTTCTTTGGCTTAAATGGATTGCCTTATGAAACATTGTTTTAATCTTTGGAGAAGTCTGAAGGCGAGGACTGAGACCTTACTTGCAATGCAAAGAGGAGGTCCAGCATTTAGAAAATCCTTACAGATTAGATTCCCACTGTTTGAGCTGACTGAAATAGGTTATAATTGAATATGGACAGGACTATATTTAAGTAACTTAAGTAAATTGCTTGGCCTATGGAAGGAAAATCTTTACCTCTAATAGCCTTTATTTAGTGTCTTGGACTTGTAAATTAAACTGACAAAAAATATTAACAGGAGAAAAGTTTATTTATATTTGTAATTCATATTACATATGGGGGTGTTCACTGATGAGTAATCCAAAGGATTAGTTCCATTTGGGGGCTTCTATACATATTTAGTAGGGACTAGTGAGAGGGGAGAAAGGGCCCTCTGGGGAGAATAACTGACTCCTTTAGGAAAGACACATAATTTTTTTTAAAACAAATGGAAGATAAGAAAATAGGTGGTAATGCTTATCTGTAGAGGTCATGACTGATGTTTTCATCTTCTAAAGATCTTCTAAAAATCTCTTGGTCTGTCTCCTGGAAACAGATCAACCTCAAAGAGGAAATTTACCACAATCCTAATGTTTTAGAAGACTCTGCTATATTCTGGTTCTTCCCCTATACTGTCAAATAAGAGAAGCTCTGAGAAGGCTTCTTTGTGCATCCATTGAGTCTCAAATGTCTCCAGCTGTTTCTTTATATCAAATCTAGGATTCCAAGTGGGTCTCCACATTGAGTCTCAGAAGATATCCCAGCACTTATTGCTTTTTTTCTGTTAACATTTTGAAATCTCATTTTTTTTGTTGTTGTTGTAATGATCAGTTTTTAGCTAGGCATGGGTGAAAATGCAATATTATATTTTAACAGGAACTCATAAGGATTACTGGACAGTCTCTGCTTTTTCGTATTTCAGTCCTTGCATTAGATCTAAAGTCATGTCAGGTAGAGAATTCCAATGGAGAGGTTGGATGCTTTTGGAGGTTACATAGGGGTTGATGCTTTTGGAGGTTACATAGGATAGAAGAATTTGCAGGTTAAGTCAACTGGTTGGGAAATTATTTTTAAAGCCCCTGGAGAAGTGAGGGAACTGAAAAAAAAATCTGATCACTAGTACAGACTTCAAGAAGAAAAGCAAGAACATCGAGCACGTAACAGACACCCAGAGGCACAGCCCAGCCTGCTCCATCTGCTGTGGCATTAAACGGCTGAGATGCCCCCTGGTCGTGACCAGTGCTCTGTGCTGATCACTCAGAGAGAGATGAGACTGGTCCTTCAATTCCACTAGTACACAGCTGTCTCTGCTTCTGACCATCTCGTAGCTTCCATGCCACGCTGACATGCACTACACAGCCATAGCCCCAATGCAGCAGGGTCAGATTGAGCTGCATTGTCCTGAGCCATCAGTAGACATCCAAGTGGAAAGAGCCCATTGGAAAACAATATCTAGGTCCTTAGATTCCAGTGTCTCACAACAGTTGTTCATCTATAATTTTGTGTCAATATGTGTTCCAATGGATTGTGCTTGCCGGTGAGGCAAGTCCCAGGGATTGAGTATGACAGTGAAAGAAGCAGCATTTGGTCTGTTTCCCAGGAAGTTGCTGTGGGACTGTCAGGCCCTGGGAGAAGAACTTCCATTGTCGATATGCTGGTTTCTCATCCCGTGTTGAACTATTGATTTCTGATTCCCCATGCTTTGTGGTGTCCTTTGGGGACATCAGAATGGCAGAATTTGTTTAGTTCCTTTGTGAGGACATGATAGAAACCTGTTGGGATCAGTCCAACAGAAAGTCTGCCATTTAATAGGAAAGTACAAACTTAAGGATTTGAGTAAAAGGCAATCTGTAATGAAACTATATGGAGTAGTGATAAGGACAACATAAGGAAAGAGAGGGGCTTTTGTGAAGGAATCAGAAGTTGATGCTTGAGAGGAGAAACGTCCAGGGGGTGAGATGAAGATGGTCCCAGGCTGTTCCACAGGACTGGCATCAAGAAGGACTAGGGGATTCTTTGGAGGAGTATGGAAGAGCAATTAGATGCCCTTTTCTAAAACTTAGAGGTCCAGCATCTAAATATAGCTGATGAAAGGTGACTTCAATAGGAACCTCGTTTCCTCTACCCCAAAGGATCAGAGAGTGGCCCAAGATAGCAGAGGCCTGAGAGGGGAGCACAAAAAAGAAAACTGGGTCAGGGATATAATGAATTCCTGTAAGGAAAGCGGTCTGAATCCCCCACCCTTCCCTCTACCTCCTGATGACTTAATCTAAGGCAGCAAATACTACTGTTCTCCCCTAGTCCTGAAGTACTCCTCTCCAAAAGTCCAATAATAACAGATTTTTTCTTTCACAGAAAAGAATAAGTTAATGGATAAAGGTTTCTCAGTTTAAAACATGCCTCTCCACTTTTCTCTTTAACATTTAGTAACTGTTCTTATGTGGCTTTCCATGTGCACCAAACTAATGTGTCCAAACTAATGAAAACATCACAAATGATGTTCCTGGAAAGATTCAGACATAGGTGATCATGTTTAATGCATGATATTTTTTATAGTTTTGAACATACTTGCCCTGGTTTTCTGTTGCATTCATACCCAGTAATTTGGTCATATTTTCTGCTCATGAAAGTCATACCTCGTTCAAATACTAGGATTAACTGTATCTTTTGCGCTGGGACTTTTCAATGATCGTGGTGTTCTGTGACTCCCAGGTGTTCTGCCACCTGGATGACATACAGGACCACTGTGCAGGGTCAGAGTTTCCATGTGGGGCTCCCAAATATGAATGTATTTGTTATTCTTGATTGCATTTCCCATAACCTCTTTTTCTGGCACTTAATTAAGAGTTCTTACATGCAGAGTTGAGCCTTGTAACATGACAGGCTAAAGGTAGTCCAGGCCCACTGAGGAACCTGGCCAGCTCCGGTAAATGGTAGCTTGAGGAGCCACCCAGTTTCCTGGGAACTCCACTTCCAGGCAACTGGCTAGAAGACAGATGAATGAGCTGGTCTTGCAAACTGAGGCTAAAAACACTCATGAGCAGTTGAGAAGGCCTGAGAAAAGAACTGGAGAGCTGTTCAAAAATATTTATTGGTCACCTCCCATCTGGTTAAGGAAGAGAGACAACCGAGGAGGAAAGTCTTGGAGCTGATTTTTCAAGTCAGAGAAGGTAGTTTGGGGGAGGAAGGAGACGAGATATGAATCATCAAGACGCTTTCTGATGAACGGCTTGGGTAAGGGTTCACCACCTCAGAAATATACATGATAGACTCCATATCAGGAAACCAGGTTGCCTAGAAGTCTCATGCCAGAAATCGGGCTTCTGGAAGCTGACTAGAAAGAGAAATTTTACTTGGGTAACCATAACATGGAGCGCCAAAGCAAAGTCCTTGAGATGGCCAGGTACTAAGCAACAAGAAACAAATACAAATGCTAGTTCTGCAAACATAAATTCCTTAATCAGGCAGAAAGAAGAGACAGAGCCAAGGATCTAAAATAAAAATTCTGAAATTCATGAAGCACTGGCCGTATGCTAGGCTGCACTATTCAACATTATACACATTAACTCATCTACTTGAGAATGATACTAGTATCATCCCCATCTTTCAGATGAGAAAAAAGAGACATAAAGAGTTCCAGTAATGATCCCAAGGCCATACAACTAAAAAGCTATGAAGCCAAGATTGGAACACAGGTAATGGGACTCTAGAGCCCATTTCCCAATGGTCACGCTATATTGCCACTGCACTTTCAAAGGAAATGGTTTGTATCTGGCCTTGAACAAATGAGAATCCAAGCCAAGGCTTGAGTTTGCCTCTGTGGTCCTATGTATGTGATCCATGTGTCAACCGGGCTTCAAATTAGAGCAAGGTAGCAGAGAACTCTAGAACACTTTTTCAGTGCTTAGGAATTCTTTAGAAATGTCCTATTGCAAATTTGGAGTTTGTCACAGTTGTAAGTCTTTGAAATATTTTCTCTGAAGAACCCTTCCTCATTAGCATTTTTGCTGCTGACTTGTCTGTAAGGTTGTACATTGCTAAGTCAATCCTAGCAGGCACATTGCAGGTTAGCATCTCCATGGCTCAGACTGGAGCCAAGTGCATGTTTCCTGTCTACCAGCATCAAGGTATTCATCTGCACCAAGATGAACCCAGTCCTGTGGTGGCCCCAACACTGACAAACAGAAGCCACAATTCAATCACCTTCCAGTTGGCGCCAGGTGTCTCCTAACTTCAAATGAATTTCCTGGCTGTGTCTCAGCACAGGGTTGGCTGAAGTGACCTTCCACCTCCCTTATGCAATAGAAAGTCTCGCAGTCTCTCTGGCTTTTGCTCTTTGGAGACCATCCAAGTCTTGAAATGTTACATGCAAGTTTTTGCATCTCTTGCACTGTAAGATAAAGCTTTTACTACTGGAGCTTGCAAGTAAAACTCTAAAGTAAGTCTAGGGAAGTAAGGTTGATTGACCACTCCCTCCCCACCAATACCACTTTCACAAATAAGAAGCTAAACAGCATTCTCCCCCACATCCGATGCCAGATGCCCTTCTTCCTCCCCGGTAAGCTAGCAGGCATGTCTCACCCCAGAGCTGTCAAGCTGACAGGTCATGTTATTGCTTCTGATTCCATTGGTCACATCATGTAACGTCTTAACTCCTAACCTAATTCGATGGATGCAGCTTGACAGGGCATAGCAAGGATGCTGGTCCAGCTTCCTGCCTCCCTGCAGGCTGCTAGGGACCTGCACAGCATTCAAAACACTTCATATTTCTTGGTCAAAATAGGTCCAAGGGCAGGAGCCTGAGGGTTTAAGTTCTGGGAAATACCCACAGTTAGTTTTGCTGCAGAGTTTGAAGAAGGTTCAGGATCATAAGTCCATTTAAGAAAAAATAACATTTATCAGCCTGAGGTTGTAGTGACTCTCTGAAAGCACTTTAAATGCAACTCCATAGTCAATAAAATCAATAGATCAATTAAAATGGCACAAACAATAGAAAGAAGGTCAATGACATCTTACATATCTCCAATTCAAAATAGGAGGAAACTTGCTCCATGAGTTCAATGTACTTACTTTTCCTCAGAAAGAACTTTTTGCTTATGTATTTGTTTTACTTTGTTGTAGATAAGTGCACGTTAAGAGGAATTGAATTTTTCTGTGCCTGGTTCTCCATCTAGATATTCAGGGCTTTTCAAATGTTATGTTCCAGAGTTGATTCCTCAGTGCCCTGAGCCCTAACTGTGGGTCTAAGATGCAGGTGCAGACATGTACTGTCAGTCCCTTCACGCTGAGTGTCACCCCTCGCCCTTTTGAGGTGCAAGGGGGAAAGTTTGCCTTTCCTTTATTACTTTGCTTTCTCTTAACACTTACTTGCAAAAACTGCCATTCTTACTCTGTCACCAAATTAACTTTTTAAAATTAATTAATTGATTTGTTTGTATATACTTGACATCATTGTTCATTTTTGTACAATGTATGCTTTCTCCTCTCAGGTGCTGCAGGGAATGCAAACTGGTCCAACCAAATTAACTCTTTATCTCTTCTATCTAGTCCAAGCCTGAGCATTTCTCTAGAGCTCTGGAGACATAAAGATCTAAAGTTTAAAACTTATCTCTGACGTTCACCAGCAGTGAATTCTTGAAAAAATTGCTTAACCACACAGAGCCTCAGTTTTATCATCTGAAAAATGAGAAAACGCTGCTTGTGTTTCAATGGGTGGCTGTAAGGATTAAGTGACTTCATGCTTACAGGGGCTTATACCAATGGCAGTCCCACAGGACATGCTCAGAGAGACTCATGGTTTGGAGTTATTATTGTAACGATGACAACTGTGGGCTTTTGAAGATGCTCATCTAGCTTCATTTTTCAGATTTACCACCTTAGACTTTGAGCAAGCTCACTTCTCTAACTTTGCTTTCTCATCTGCAGTAAGGGGATAACGGTACAGTGAGCCCCGCTATAGCAGGATAAGTGGGGCATAAAATTCAATCACGTAAGATAAGAAATTGAATTAATAAAATAACTAAGATGTGCATTTATAGTCAGCTGGCAAAAACTTTAAGTCCAGGTTGTAATCCAAATCCAATCAACGCCTCACTGCAGTTTGATGCCCTCTGGTGGCCATAGCCAGGGCAGCCCTGGAATCCCCTCCCTTAGATAGAAGATGTAGCCTCTCTTGTCTCTCTGCCTGTTGAACCAGGGGAATATTGAAGATTGGGAGATTCACCTTCAGTCTACTTGATTGCCAGATATAGTTGACATTTCACTGCCCAACCTCACCATGATTTGCAGAAAATAAGAACTTGTTAAACTTCTGTAATTGTCTGAAAATAAGGGTTGGACAAAGGGTGAGAGCTAACTGCCAATCATATTACCTGTGAAATTGTGTTACAATGTGGTATTTTTCATGGGGTTTTATTCTATCTATGTTTTAATTTTTATAAATTTCAATGAGTATACATTAAATGTAAGGTCTCCATTCATTCAAGCTACTATAACAAAATACCAAAGACAGGTAGCTTTGAAGTAACATAAGCTTTCTTACAGTGCTGGAGTCTGGAAAGTCCAAGACAGGTGCCAACATAGTTAGGTGAGGGCCCCCTTTCTGGCTCTTAGTCTGCTTCTTCCTACTGCCCTCACCTTTTGATGGGGCAAAGGGGCAGATATCTAGAGATTCATTTATACCACTGACTTCTTGTATGGCCTAAGTTTCTTCCAGGGGCCCACCTACCTTGAGGGTTAAGAGCTCAGCATATGAATTTGGGGCATATTAATATTCAACCCATATAATACACTTAGCGCAGCTCCTGGCATATTCTTATTAAATCATAAGAATTGTTATTATTGATAAAGATATATCAGTTGAGCAAATGTTCTTGAGGTTTCCAGGAATATAGAAAGAAAGAAACTGCCATAAACCAGAATTGCATTTAATAAGAATTCCAAGTTGGGAAGACATTACTGCAATTCTATAATATTAGAATTCATGACATTTCCACCTAAAATAAATATGTCTGCAGTTCATGGAGCAGATTTGAATTAAATACGTATGATCAGCTCATAGATTTTTTGCTTCACTAGACTGACGGAATCGGCACCTCTCTGACCTTCACACACAGTCTGGCAGAGCTTATGTGGCTCCTTGTCACCTATATAAGGCTTGATGTTCATTTTAATAGAATTTCACCTGCAAAGAACTATGAGATTTCCTGCATGTCTTATATCCGAATGAGCCCTGACTTCCAGAGAAGAAGGGGAAGCTATGACAATGGGGAAGATACCTCCCATAGTGGTCTGTAAAATCTGTCTTCATCAAAAGAAGGGGCTGGTACTGCACTGGGTTTCTAGGACACATTTTTAGTGCACAGAACATAACCACTGTAGCCTGCTCTTTAAATCATTCTTTGAAAAGTACTTTTAATTCCTTTCCATAGTATCACGTTATATTCTATGCTAAATTCTGGAGGGAGAGCAGTAAGAGTCATAGCTGATCCCTCATTCCAAAGGATTCATAGACTAAATTAAAAAGCAGCATATGTGCATGTATTACACTAAGAATATATAGCACAGAGGGCAGGTGGGAGGTAAAAGAACTTAGAGAGACCAGCAGAAAGCTGGTGGAATGTTCCAGAGGAGGGCAGGGTTCTGATGTGCTGGGCCAGGCAGTAGAAGCTGCAGAGAAGACAGAGGCAGCAGAGGAAATGCCTGAACTGGCAGCACAGGGTAGTCTGGAGAAGGAGGGAGCCAAATAATTTAGAAAATCTAGGCTCTAAAAAAGAATAGTTTAGAATTTTCCAAATAAAAATGGATGCATTTCTCCCACTACCAGACCAAATTCCAAAGGGTCTGAGCCCTTGTAATTCATTTCAGCGCATTGTAGGGTATCTGTGGTGATTAGTTGTGTGATACATTAATAGACATGCTACTGATGGAACGTATATGTCTTACAAATAGTGTTTTCCTTCTTGTATTTCAGTTCCAAAAGGCTTTAGGAATTAGAAGGAATGTGTGAGTCATAGACTTCCTAGCTATGGAGGCTAGAGGTGGTGATGCCATTACCAGTTGAAAGAAAATCCAGTTACAAACCCTGTTTGTTTCCTAGTCATCTACTTTATGTACCATTAGTGGGTGATGGCTGCAGTTACCAGAGATATTTGTTCCAATGATGCTCATAAATATATTTTGTTAGGCAGTTACAGCCAATGCACTTGCTTTCTCCTCCCTCTCTGAAATAGGTGCTGTTCAGCTGTTTGATTTCTCTTTCTGAGATAGGGCTGTGCTGACCAAGAATCTGGAAGTCAGGGGAAAGACTTGGAATGTTACATATAGCTGCAATAATTGTGGAGCAGGAAGAGGTGAACTGGGGTACAGGGAGACCCTGGGGAAATGTGAACCCTGTGAAATCGCATTTGCATTTGAGCCTAACATAGAACCTGGCCAGATGAGCAGGGATCACTTGAGGTTGGCAGGAATGGAGAGCTGGTTATTGAAGGATTGGCAAGTCTCTTTTCCATCTGGGTTAGGTCTTATTTTAGGTGCAAGAGAGATGGCAGGCTCATTCTTCTTAGAGTTCACAGAGAGATCTGGAGAAATGGTATGCACTATATTAAAGAGTCCTGAATGGTTCTATACTCTGAGAATCTTCCCTTACCTGTGAGATGGGAGTTACTACTCACCCTGCAGGATTTCTACCAGGTGAAATAACGTGAGAGGTTTCTAGCTCGGCATCTGGCATTCACATATTTAGCACATGCCTCTCAGAGGATGTCAGTTCCTTTCCACACCTCTGCCCTCAAGTCAATTCATTGATGGCAGTTCCATCTTAGAGCAAATGGGCCCCATAATGACTCCTATAGCAGTGCATCAAAATATTCCTTAAGGGCCTTCCTAGTGGTGCAGGGGTTAAGTCACAGTGCTATCAAGCTATCTCAGTGCTATCAAGCTATCACCAGCCACTGTGGCATGAATTAGATCCCCAGCCAAGGAGCTAACCCATAGCTAACCCTCCTGTCTCACCTGCTGCTCCCCTCAGTAGTGTATTTCAGTAGATCTGCCTGTTCTGCTCCCCTTTCTGTTTCTGGTGAACCCTCTTACCCCACCCCCTACACCTCTGGCCTACACCCCAGTTGTTGCATGCATGCATAAATAAAAATAAATATATATATATATATATATATATATATATATATATATTAATGTGGACATGGACATGGATATATTAATGTGGACATATTAATGTGGACATGGCACCCTGGGGATTTTCTTAAGATTCGGATTCTTACTTGACACGTCTTAAGCAGGTCCTGAGATTTTGCATTTGCAACTAGTTCCAGGTGATGCAGGTGCTGGTGGCTTATAGACCATATTTCAGTACTAAGAACCTACCAGAACCGGGTGCTACAATGGGATGAGCAGGAGAAAATAGACAAAAGACTTTTACTACATACCCTGGCCTTGCAAGGAGAGCAGAGCAGCTACAGGGTTAGTGTCCAAAGACAACCCCCAGCTAAACCAGATGTGGGATGCACAGAATCCTGCAGGAAAGGAAATACCATCCAATTTGTGGGACATGATTGTGGATAATCCAGGTTTGAGATGATCTTGAAACAAGAAGATCTAAGTCATTATCCCTATGTATAAGCTTCAAGTTTTCCTCATTGACCTCGCATAAAAGTGCAAATTCCTCAGCATAATACCATGCCCTTCTCTGCCTCCTCTTACACTCTTTCCTTGCACACTCCTTTTACTTTTCCATACATGTCTGCCCATGTACATGTTGATTCTTCTGCTCGGAATTGCTCAATTCTGCATCACCTGACTGACAAACTCCTATTCAACCTTCAACATCACTTATAATCAAGGAAATGCAAATCAAAACCACTATGAGATACCACCTCACACCTGTGAGGATGGCACACAATGGAATACTATTCAGCATTCAAAAAAGATAAACACATGCAATTTGCAGCAACATGGATGGAATTAGAGGGGATCATACTCAGTGAAACAAGCCAGAAAGAGAAAAATATCAATGGTTTAACTTATAACAGGACTATAAGTAAACCAAATAGGAGAGAGACACTCAGTGGGTGGGGGTGGGGGAGGGGAGGATAAGGGCACAAAATGGAGTAGAAAAGAAAACAAGGGACCATGGAGATGGATCACGGGTGAATTGGTGGTGGGTTACCCAAGGGGAATACAAAATGTAAAAGACATAAATAACAATAAAAATATATATTTTAAAAAATTCCTTTATAAAAACATACACACTGAAATATACATATTCCCAGTGTGTATGTCACTGGTCATATTTCTGAGGGCTGAAACAATCCAGCATTCTGAGAATGAAGTCTTATAGCTTGATTGTCACTATCTTCCTGTGACCCAGTCCAGTGTTGCTCCAAGGAAGTGACTCAGCCACTTCCTTAAATGGGACTGAAGAGGGCTGAGCAGGAGCGTGAAGGGGAAGTTAGAGCTGCTTGATGGTCTATGAACATGAGGGTGTTTTTTTTTTAAAGATTTATTTTTTTATGCATACAAACTGGGGTACAGACCAGACGTGTAGGGCGGCGAGAGGGTTCACCAGAGACAGAGTGGGGAGCAGAACAGGCAGATCCACGGAAACACACTGCTGAGGGGAGAAGTGGGTGAGACAGGAAAGGTCTGTGGCATCATGTGGGAATCTCCCCAGCTGGGAGTGGAACTCACATCGCAGCAACACAGCACAGTGCCTAACAACTGCGCCACCGGGGAAGCCCAAATTGAGGGGTTTTAACCAAGAAGTCATGAGACTAGGACAGGAAGCATCTTTATCTGAAAAGAGGGGGTGATAGCTCAGCAGAGTAAATGCGCATGACTCAGACTGCCGTGTGTGTTGTGGCAGTGTCTTAGGTGAGAAGGGAGTGAGTCTTGGGATTAGAACACACTGGATAAAAAACAGAAGGATGATAGGTGATTACCTGACATGGTGGGTACCCCTAGTTGATTTCCTAGGTGTCCCTGGAGGGTACAGTTCAATCCTTCAGAGTCTTTACGAGCATAGAGCCTCCTTTTCCTCTCCCAGACCCCGTGCTCATTTCAGGAAACATCTTAAGTAGTTAAGGCCAATATTGAGTTCTTGAGGTCCTGCTTAGCATTTGGGATAAGAAGAAGTAGATCTGAGTTACTTGCGGTTAAGTAAAGAGAGAAGGGAAGCTGCCTCCCCTGCATGAATTCTACTCTCTGATTCTCGGACAGTATCCTCTGTCCCTCTGCTTCCTTCAGGTCATTTTCCACCTGCAGTCTCAGTCTCTATTTTGCGAAAAGTATCAACAACTAGGTCAGGTTGTATGCCTAGTGTAGTTAGTTTTAGTTAAGCAATTTATTTTAACATAAAATGTGAAACACTTCTATGCTGACCAGATAAGGAAATGGACTCCAAAAATGAATCCTGGCTTTGCCATTCACAAACCATGAGAATCTGGGTTCTTAGAATCCTTCTACCACAGTTTGTTTTTTTTTCATGTGTGATATGGGAATAACAATACCTGCCTGAGAGAGTTGCGTGAGGATTAAACAGAATACTGTTTCATTCTGTCGCTATTTCTTTTATGATACTCATGCCAATAATAATAGCTTAAACATTATTAAAAAGCAACTTGTTTCTCCAATTCTCACTTTGTTCTGCTCTGGCTAACTCCACCACATATGGAAATATATTATAGTTATATATGGAAATATATTATAAAAATATCTTGGCATTGGGGAATAAAACATTGTAAATAGTAATGAGAGTACCCCAAAATAGATTAAAATCAATAACAGGATATAAAGACTAGTGACTCAACACGTGTGACATGCTTGGCATTTATAATAAACAAGTCAATTTACAAAAAAGAAATCAACACCTTGACAGAGTAAATGGCCAGTGGGGATACTCAAGCAATTCACAGGTAAAAAATGTGGCCAATCAGTATATTAAAATCTTATCTTCCTCACTTAATTATTGTAACAATATTATATTTTATTATTATTTTGCACATGAGGACATTCATCTTAAAAGTGGCCAGTAGCACCAAAATCACTTAATAAGGGGAAAAGCCCAGTACAAATCTGGTTTCTCTTCTCAGTTACTTGTCTTGTAAGGGATGTCCTTTGTTATTTGTTAGGCACTCCCCAAAACACTTATTTTATCAGTTTCTTCTTGAGCTTGGAAATTAAAAGGAAACAAAACAATACTTAAATTCCTGTTGGAATATTAACTGGAATTGTGTAAAATCTACACATTAAAATAAAAAATTTGACAATTTCATGGTAATGATTTTCTTATTGATAAATTAATCTCTTATTATTTAAAATAACATTTCTGTTTACTTTTCCTATGCCAAGAAGTATTTTGGACAGAAATGAGATAAAAACGAATAAAATGTAACCCATGTCCTCAAGCACTAACCAATGTAGGGGGTAGACAGATCATAAATAAACAATTTTAACTTTAGCTTTGCTGACAACAGTCATTTATAGTAATTTTTTTTATTAATTCTAACAAATGTTATCTGATAGAAAATGCCCCTGGTGTATAATCATGTCATCTGCACATAATGGAGATTTACAACATTTTACCTAAAATTCATGTGCTGGATATGTTTGTAATTGAGTTTTGAATGGGAACATGGTGATATTCTATATATTATATAACATCCCCAGCAGGGTCTGAAGAAGTCCATAATCAAAACATATTAATATCTATTGTGCAACAGAATAAACCTTCTTACTACATGTCTTCACAGCAGCTCAAATCCATCTTTGCATCAAATAACTGAAGCAAAATGTTCAGTTTTCAGAATATTTCAAATTTTAGAGTTGCAAACAAGGCTTATGTATCTATGATGTATTTTTCTCTTTTAAAATATACATTAATTGTATTTTTATTTGCCTTATTGCACCAACTAGACATATTTAAATAATTTAAATATTAGTGAACAGAGTAGACCAACTTCCTCCCCCTAATTTAGAGATCTGTGTTCAGTGCCTACTAATAGAAAATCATTTGATTTGGGATTTAGAATAAGAATATTAATTCTATTAAGGGAAATTTACTTTTTTCCAACTTGAAAAATGAAAATGTTATGAAATTTCATCACATGCATTTTGGAGATGTTGAGACAGCAAAATACTTTTTTTTAACATTAGTTAACTGATAAACTTTTGCATTATTCAGTTTTCTGAAATTGCAAATAGCCACATTCCTGATGGATTATTGATTTGGTAATAGTAGATTATTAAACTCTATTTAGAAGTAGTTAATTTATGATGTTGGACTTATTTACACTGTCAAGATTGGTTTATTCCCCCTTTTTTTCATAATATTTTATCACTTTGGGGATCAAAATCAAATCTACATTGTGTAGTAAAATAAACAGTTTCTCCATCTTCTGTCTTTTAGAATATAATGTAATGAATGTATTTATGTATTTCTTGAATTCTTAAATTAAATTATACTGGCCAGAACCATGAGGGATTGAAACTGATATTGGATGAAACCAAGGAATGCCCAGGGATCTCAAACTATTAAGGGAAAAACCTTGTATTTCATCTTAAGGGTCTATGCCTTTATGAAGGCATAAAGGCAAATAATCACACCCAAGTGTATGCAAAGATTTTTAGTCAATGTGAGATTCAAAGGGAATACAGAGCGAGAAGAGCAGGAGAGAGAAACACCTCAAAATGCAGACTCCTTATCAAACTCCAAAATCACTCTCCTCCCCCACAGACACAGGATCAGCCAAACAGACAGGAACCAAGAACAGAACTGTCTGGAGAATGAGTCCAAGGTTTTTCCTAGCAAAAAGGTTAGGCAGGACTCAAAGGACTGGGAAATAAGGCAAAAACCAGAGTTTGAAAACTACCTAAGATGGGTTATCAGATAAAAGATCAAAATGGCAACTGCCAGAGACTCTAAAGAGAGCTGGATATAAAGATCTAAAGTGGCGAAGAGCGAAGACCAGGAGAAGCTGGTCTCTTTGTCTTCTGTTCTTTTCTCCATTTCACATAACCACACTGATCCTTTCTCCTTCCCAGCAGCACTCAATTCCGCAAGTTGTCTTCATGGTGTGATGGGTGTTGTAGTCAGAGGTCACAGATGAGAATGGAGCTCAGTGTGTCCCTCCTTGCCACCTCCTCTAACAAAATCATTGTTAAATTTCTCACCTATCTTTTGGACAGTTTTTAAAGAGCTTTCTGTGATTCTTATTCAGGTTTTGATCACTTTCAAGTTTCTATTTCTTCTATAACTCCCAAATGTGATTAGCTAATATTAGATTGAAATGTTTAAAAGTTAAAAAAGGTGTTTTTATTATGCCCAGCTATGACTGCATATGTCTTTTCATTGAAAAACTCATGTTTGTTTTTTTATTTGTTCCTTCACGGGTGTGTGTGTGTGTGTGTGTGTGTGTGTGTGTGTGTGTGTGTGTGTGTGTGTTTAACTTGGGGCTTCATTAAAATATATTTGATATGGGTTCAGTATTCATCAGTTTATCTTTCATTGCACTGTATTTGAAATAATATTTTTAAGAACAGCTAAATTCCAAAAAAAAAAAATGCAGTCTGCAAGAATAGAGAAATTATCTAATCTAGTCTGCTGATTTTAGATTTAGGGAAATTGAGGTCTCAGCTGATAGTTTATACAAGTTATAGTGTCAAGAACAAAATCATTATCAACCTAGCTTAAAAAAATGGTATTTTAAAATAAACATAGAAATGAAAGACCATATGTACAGTTCTCTTTCTTGATGATTTCAGAACTATTCCTACTTCTGACTTCTGGATTATGCTTCTCTACTATACACAAAAAGGCCTACCCTCACATTCTGGGGACCATACTAATGGAAGTGGCTGCCAGTCTTTCTGCCTAGTCTCCAGGGATATGTTGTCAAATCAATAAATTTCTCAGACACAGACAAGCTATAGAAGGAAAGATGGGAGCAAGTCCCGTGTACTCTCAGTGAATCTGAACTCTTCCTTCAATTTAAATAGTTCATATACACTATGAAACATTGCCCCAAACCCAGCTGAGGGTGATAGTGATACTCACACATTTTATTATTATCCACATGGAAATTTCCAAAACAGACAACGAGGCTTTGACTTTAAGTAGTGAGAATTGCTTTATGCATAAGTAAAACTGGATCTCATTAATTCTGAAAGTGGTTGTTTATGTTACATTGGATGTTCACTGCTTGCCCTACTGTAGACTAGCTTTGAAATCATGTTGTGGCCAAAGCAAATGCGTACTCTGATGCTTACTTCACCTATATCAATAAATATGAGCAGAACAGCACTTTACTAATGAATGTTCAGATATAAAAAACACTTTGTGAGTTAATCTGATTCTCCAAGAGCTGAACTTAATGAAAGTTCTATTATTTTCAGATCATCCACTTGAGAACTGATTAAAGAACTTTTGTTTTTAAATTTTTCTGTGCATTGCAAATCACTGTTCCTTCATGCATAATGAATTTACACAAAACTTAAATTCACAGTGCTGAAGAACAGGAATGCCAGCAATGGAGGTGCTGCTCTCTTATTTTCAGAGGTCTAGATTGTCACAGTCAGGGACAGGCTAAGACTTGGAAGAGCA